>VZRU01000658.1:449160-506291 GCA_013398155.1 Pedionomus torquatus
AAAAGCCCAGATATAATATTCAAAAAATTATGGCCATTACACACTTGCTAATGAACAGAAAGATGCTGAGTGAAAGGTAGGTGCCAAGAAGACAAGTTCTTGTAAAATGTGGTTGCGTAGCCCCTGGAGACCAAAGTTTATCAAGAAAAAGATTTTACTAATCTTGGTTACTTCTTATTTCCCTCCTATAAGACAGTAAGTGATGCTCCTTTATTTACTTGCGCTGGGTGAATTTCAGTCACAGAATCATAGAGTACCAGACTGGAAGGGACCTCAAGGATCACGTGGTCAAACCTTTCATTCCCTTTGATCCTCACCATCTTGACAGCCTCATACCAACTCCCAGTTTTGTATCACAAATAAAGATAATGAGGTTTGTGAGTCACTGTGAGTTATTCCACTCTGTCTTGAAGTACTACTACTGAGAAGAGCATCTAGCTATTTGTTCCTGACCAAGTTGTTAATAGCTATCCCCTGCACAACTCTGTAGACTAGTTTCTTACACAAACAGCTAATTAAACTGCACCTCTGTAAACATGAAGTTCTTGGCTGATCTCCATTCTTAATTGCTACTTTGTACATAATTTTGACCATTTTGTTGGAATTGGATCCTTCTATCCTTCTACAAGACAACTAAAATCCCTTCATTACCTTCTAGCTGCTGCCTCACATTTAATCACACAGCCAGGGCGGGAAAGGGGATGAACCATGACTTTTTGAGTGACCTCCGTAATCTACAGTTCATCAGGTGAGGACACAAAAATGTCCACAGAGATGCTACTTGTATTGGGCCATTTTCATTTCAATGCAGGCCAAAGGAGAAAGGAGAGGTTAAATTTGTCCAAGCATAAATTTGGTAACATCTCACCTTGAGCAAATGGAGAACAGTATCCAAGTACTGGCTCTAAGTTACAGGTCTTTGGCATGCTCCAGAGTCTGGTATGGACATTGACAGTTGTCCCCTAATGTGTCCCTCTGCTTTCTCCAGACTCCAATTTAGTTTTCCTTTTTTTTTCTTTTCCCCCTCCTGTGAAGACTGTTGGGAGCATTTCCCTGCTGCAGATTTCACAGCTTGCAGGGTGCAGTCACCTGGAGCTCCTTTTCTCCTTTTTCCAGATTGTGATAAATGAGGAGCTTCACAGCATTTTCACCTTTTAGACTTCAGGGACACAATCTGACTTGTCCAAAGCTTCACTTACTCTTTCCATGACTCGTAAAAGTCTTACTATTTCTTGTGACTGTATGTACAGTAGAAGCATATCAGTCAATGGCACCTCTCCAGGATTTTCTTTTGTGAACTGTGAGGGGCAAAGAAGCCTTTCAATACTTTATAGCAACCTCTTGGTATTCTGTCAAGAAATTTCTTGTCATTTATCAGAGGACCATGCTTTTTCCTTAAAGTTTCTTCTTTTGGATGTGAAATACTTCTGACTGTGGGGACTTTGGAGGCTCTAGGGGCTCTTCTAAGAAGAAAGCTCCTTTACCAGCTGTGCTTATACAATTTTAAAACTTCACTCTAGTTCATTTGCAGTCTCAGCTGCCACTTTGCAGCCTTCAGGTTTCCTCACCAGTTTTTGAATTCTCCTGCTTATTTCTATTGGCCTTTTTTATGTTTAGTGTATTGATTACATGAGAGCATGCACAACTAATTCTTCTAGGGCTGAGAGCAGGGCTTGGAGACACGCTCTTCAGAGCTAACAGTGGGGCCTTGCCCAGTTTGACTCAAAAGATTAAGACTTACAAATACATTATCTGGACAGCCACAAGATGGGGACAAAACCCACAGTACCTTTCCTGAGTGGGCCATACATTTTTGCAGGCATTAAACCAGAGGGTACCCATTCCTGCTACTCAAGTGTCTCCTGCATCTTCCAAAAGACATAAAAGTTCAACCCCACATTATGGCTGTTCTATTCAGTTTTCAGACAATACAACCATCCAAATATTCTTCACTTCAAAATAAATCCTCTGCATAATGTCAACACTCAGAAATTAATCTAATTTCCTCTCACACCAGGCTTTAGTGTGACAGGAAGAGGGCAGGGGAATCCATGCACCAACCAAAAAAACCCCCAAAACAATACAAAAAAAAATCACAGATAAAACTAAAAGCATAACAAGGATTTTAATACTTGTAACACAAAAGGTTTCTGACATCTGCTTTGCCATTGAAGTTCCATGTATTTTATGCTGTCCATAAATTTCCCATTCCCTATATGCCAGGGGTTTTGGCAAAGGAAGAAAGTGCTTGTACCAGGAGAAGATGCAGCAAAGCTGGCCACTAGATAGGAAAGCAGAGTGCTTGAAGCTGCGTAAAATGAAACCTGAAGCTTCTTTTCAAATGACAAACAGTGAAATATAAACAACTGTCAGTCGTGATGCCTGCTTTAAGTTTTTGAGTTAGCTGCTGAGCTAACATAGACACTATACGCTTCCACAAACTTGTTTCAAACTCCCAGCAAGATCCAGCAATAAGCTCTGCAACCCCTTCTGCTCAGTGACACAAGAGTTGTCCCTACCAAACTGAGAAGCAAACTTCCACGACTTGACTCAGTGATTGAGGAAAATTTGCCCAAGTGTGAAAGGAGGGCATTCTGCAACCTGGTAAACCCATTCACAAGGGGCACAGCAGGCAGAAAATTTCAACACAGGGGAGAAGAAAAGACTGAAATAACAGATTTGTGTTCTTTCGCAGAACTGAAGCAGATGAAAATGTGAACTTGATGAAGCAACGCAAAGTAGAGTGGAGAATAAGAAGCAGGAAGGAAAGGAAAGAGAACTGACTCCAAAGAGAAAAGGTTCCTCCAGTTTCCAGCAGATCATTGAAGAGGTGCTACCAAATGAGGAGATAAAAGACTGATCAGAGACCCGGAGCAGGAACCAACAGCTGGGAGAAAATGAGGGGCTCAGGAAGAAGTATGTGTGATTATTTTGAATATGGTTAATGGGGGAGAAGAGGTCCTTGAACTTGTCTAGGGTGAGGTCACTGTCAGTGACGTTAGCTCTGCAGAGCAGTACCATTGTTCTCACTGAAGTCTTCCCCTTTGGACGGTCAAAAGAAAATAACTGTTTTCACCATCTTCTCTTTTAATTTCAAGACACCGTGATTTGGCTCCAGCTGTTTCCACACCCTGCTTTACATCTATGGTCCATGTGACCTTTTCTCCCTCCCCCACCCCCTGCCATTTCCTCTCTGAGCTCTTCAGAACAGCTTATACCAAACAATATTTAGCCCTAATTCATTCTTGCTCCATTTGGTTACTCCTCTCAGCTGCAAAACATAAAATAGCTGCACTTCCCTGGCGAGACAAACACAAAAACCTAACAAAAATAGTGGCACTGTTAAATTCTTCTAATACAAAAGTCAATGCTGCCCCAGCCCCCTCTCCCTCATTTTTAACCTCTAGCATATATATATATATATTAACCACCTTTTTTATTTTGCTGCTTATGAAAGAATACATGGTCGATGCGATCTTGTGTCCCTGGGATTAGGAGTTAAGACATCTCCTATAAATCAGTGTAATCTTTGTAACAGGACATTGTTGCATTGAGCATTCCTGTCTGTATGATGCATTTTCAATTACTCTACATGTTTTCTACTTAGTAAGCCAGCTTAATTCTTCGCTATGTCACAATATTAGAACATGTCCCAGGTTCGAAAAAAGGAGCAATCTTAGAGCCCTTGTAAGTTGTTTAGCCTCTGGCACTTATAAATCCAAAAACACAAGGGAAATCCCTTTTCCTTGCTTGTAATATGCCTTTAGATTTATTACTTAAAGAATCTGTTCACTTAATCCTTGGCTGAGGTCAGGGTTCATCTGCATTCTAATAAAGGTTTTAGTAAGAGTAAGGCAAAATAAAAAAAAAAATAAAAATCAAGGAGCTGTATATGCCTGTACAAGCGAACAATGCCACAGACAAAGTACATTCCCAACTAAATTTTGCACCAGGAAAGAAAATGAAGTAGGAAAAAAAAAAAAAAAAAAAAAAAAGAAGCAGGATGCTTTAAATTACTCTACACAAATCCAGACCATCTATCTTGGGCTGCTCTCTTCGACAGCTTGGCCAGGGTGGGCAGGCAAGGCAGAGGCTAAAGAGCTCTTTAGGGACCAAATTACTGTTTCAAAATGGGCCTGCTGCTCCAAGTATATGACAATATTATCTGAGAAATGTTACAGACATTGTGTGTCCTTCAGAGTTCTGCTAACACATCTCCTGTGATTGGAGGCATGTGTCACTGCAAAAAAAAACAACACATGAAAAGAGGTTCATTATAAATAGACTCAAGGATATCTGGATGCAGAATTAGGAAAATGACCAAAATATGGCTATGAAACTTATTAGCATTTTATGCTGATGATCACGTTTGGATTTCCAGAAAACTAGTGCACAGATGTTTTATGTTGTCTCTGTCTTTTCAGGGGGGCGTGTTTAATTTATTGGGTTTTGTGTTGGAACAAAACAGTGCTACATTCCCTAAGAGGTACAGCGAGAAAGAAAGAAAGAAGCAAGATGATGCAGAAAAGTTATCTTAGCCTGCATTTCTAAGAATCTGTGTGTGAATGAGCATGTCTGTGTACATCCGTGTGTGCAACAAAGCAATATTTTTTCATTATTACAAATGAAAGAGTCACCCTTTTTTGAGGAAAGATCTCAAAAATATCTAGATATACCCTGGGTTCTAATTGATTCCACTGAAATTCAGGCAAATCCAAGTCCACTGATATCATGGTCATTTCTATATTCACAGAACAAAGCTATTGTAAGTGCAGAGAGCATTCTGCACCTCAACTTTCTGCCTTAGGAGAACAGCTTTGCCCCACACACTTATTCCCAGCCACCCCTCTGCAAAGATCACCAGTGACGACCCTGGGTTAGTGGTGCATGACACTTCCCAGCAGCAAGGGACTCAGACGTGCTCCCCTCACTGCAGCCCATGAGAAGACACCCAGGGGTACTGATTTTCAGTAACCAGCTCACACAATTGATGCACTCTGAGACAACAAGAACCAAAGCCTGCAGATTTTGTTGTCAAGCCTGAGTTACCAGCCTCAAAACCACAACACAACGAGTAGAGTTCATTTCTAGTAACACAAGCAGATACTCTGCATCAGAGAAAGATTTTAACACATGCAAATACTCCAAATCTGACACGTACTTAACGGATCACTTGTGAAAATAGAACCAATACAAAATTCACTGCAATTTTATGAATCACTGTGAGGTCCTAATCCCCGCTCTGCAGATAAAAGCACCTGCATCTGTGTAGCATTTACAGGATTCTCCTACTTATCAATCCGGAACTAGAACAGAACCTGCCACCCTTGGTGCTACAGAAATTTCAGGAACAAAGAAAATCCAATCCAACTACCTGATTGAAATAATGTTGATATACAGAACGTTGAAGGTAGAGATACAATCACATGTAGTTTGCCCTTTTTTCAGAGATGTTACTGCATGGAACATCCCTCATCCGTATTATAAACCAAAGCATGGCTTCTGAAGTGGAAGAGAGGAAAAGACCATATTGCTTCACTTTTCCTAGATCACCTCCTCCCGACTAAGTTTTTATGGAAAGGTGAGATCACCAAGTTTAGGGGACAAGAGAATTCCCCTCCTTCCACTGAGTCCTCCTCCTGGCCTTGCCTTGCAGGTCCTATACCCCGACCTGTCAGCATGACACTGCATTCCAACTGGAAGTCTTCTGCACCAGCACAAGGAACCCAGTGCAGGAACAGGAAGCTAAGTTATAAGCTTTCCAGGAAGAAGGCTGCATTTAATCATGTTTTCTCCAGTACAAGCCCATTATCTACAATAACAAACAAAACTTAAATTCCTGAATTATACCAGGTGGAACAGTCATTTATTCATTAGGTTAGGAAAATTGCTAAATTGTCAGAGGGCACCTACTGTGCAATGTTTGTACAGAATTACGTTCAGTCCTGTTTACAAACAGGAGATAAGAGGATTCAGAGGGAAATTTCCATACCATAAGCATCTACTAAGACTAGTTGTTCTGCTGGTATACCGTAAGTTTTTTCATTTACTTCTCCAGAAAATAAACTTAATAAATAAGTAAATAAATCACTCCTCACAGGAGAGGATCTCAAAAATTGGATACCAAGCAGAGAATACCATTCTCCTCACACCAGCATTGAGCTCTCAGTTGAGCACACACTGGTGTTGCGAAGGGCCTTTCCTTCCTTTCCAAACTCCAGAAATAGAACCCATTAAAGATACTTATCCCAAAATTCAGATTTTTTATAGTGATGAGTACTGAAGTATGGATTTTTTTCTTGATCTGTGATATATGACTAAGCCCACTTCTGTTCTATATACAGGTTTATACTATCATAACACCCCCAACCTTCTTACCACTTCTGTTCTTTTACACCACAAGGTATTAGGAGCAAGCACATCTTTTTCTTGCTCACGCATGTTGCCCTCACTGGCAAACACACAGGTTGAGAGCCATTATATTATGACTACATCACCCTTGATGAACTGAGTTCTCTTCGTCATCTGGCACTGGCCCTCTCCAGAGCTGTGTGACTGCATGATGAGATGTTTTTACGTCATTGAGAAAAGAATTGATTAATTGAAAAACATAGGTTATGTTAACACTTTGATATGATTATAAATTCAATTCCTAAACTCTTTGATCACGTAAACTCTTTACCAGTAAGAACATTTCTACCGTATATGAGCGAACAGTTTTCTGAGGTATTCCTGATTTTCTGGACATAGTTTAAATTACAGCTTTTCCTGGGAAGCACAAATTATTCCTGTTCTGTTCAGAGCTCATGCTCCAATCCTAAAAAGAGCTGACTGCCTTCTGTTGGCTGTCTTTCCCCAACCTCTAAAGACTTAACTCAAGCCACAAAAGTTAGTGTCTGGAAACCAAAGGCAATCACCCTTCTCCCGATTAAATCCCAAATTGCCATCTAAAGTTCCCCACATTCAGCTTTCCAATCCCCTTATTAGACTATTTTAAAAGCAAAACACAGCAGGGTTCCAACAAAGACCACGTCTCATTGTTACAGGCTTGACTGTCAGTAACTAAAGATGTCACACATGCAGAGTGTGCCCTGTGATGAGCTACCGCGTCAAAGGAGGTTCTCTGTTAAAACAGTGATACTTTAAGAGTGGGATTTTCAAAAGCACTCAGCATTCACATAACTGTTCAATGGCAAGGCTCCCCAGTTAGGCCAATATTGAACACTTTTGAAAATCCCATCCTACATGTTTACACAGTCTTTTAATCATTTCTCTCCAGGCTGGCAGGCCCTGGGTGCCAGAGAAAGAAGAAAAGGATTTAACAAAGCAGAAATAAAAATAAGGAAAAAAAGTATTTAAGGTACAACTACTCCTTTAATAAAAGGTTGTTGCTTGTAAAGGGTAAAATAATTCACATTTTTAACCCCCAAAAACCTAACAGTCAAAGAAATGTCTGCAAATAAAGCAGTAGTCCAACAGTATCAAACAGTCCAGTGTGAATACATGCTTGAAGTCAAAGGCTTAATAACTGAATGAATACTGAATATCATTAGAAATTGAGTATCATTAGAAAAGAAGACAATGTGTTCTGTAACATCAGGGAGAACTGATTAAATGGGCATTTTGTTCTACAATTTGGTCAGTGATGTTTTGGCATTATAGTATAAATGGGTGAGGATTAAGTAATTTCTCAGCTTTCCTTGGCAGAGTCCTTTATTATTTACAATATTTACTTCAGGGAAGTCTTGGCATATGTCATATTCATCTTCCTGAAAAATGGACCCATAAATGCATATCACCTCTTGAACAAAGCAAAGCATTGTGATACTAATTTGGTTTGTGAAGTATGTAATTTAGCCTCTTTGCACAGGGGTGACATTTGTCTCCTGCTTTATTAAGCAACTATAAAACCATTTTTTTTACTCGGCGCTGAAACAGGTCAGGCCACTGACACATACACTGGCCTTCTGCAGGGCTGCCTCCACACAGGAATTGTCATCTTTCAGCATGCACCCACCATCATCAGTGTGAACACAAATGGGACTCCAAGACCAGAAGGGATGCATGGATCAAGCACCTTCAGCAGTTGAGGACAACAGTGGTGCAAGTTCCCAGTGACAACGTAAAGAGAAACTCTCTGCTTACCTCTTTTCTTTATTCCTCTAACAATCAGCTCTTCCCACCCAAAATTCTCAGCTCAGACAACAGCTCTTGCTGCAAAGGGTTCATCTTGTCAGCCCAGCTAACAGCATCTGGCTCCAGCGAGTTAGGACACAGAGTAAGCACAGAGCCTGCTCATGTCAGAGCAGGAGATCTGGAGGTAACAGTAGAGCCATACTCCCACAATACTAACATGGCAAAACCCAGGAAAATTACTGACTGAACTTTCTAGCAAAAATTCCTTCTCCCACCAGCAGAAATGCACAGTATTAACACCCACGGAATCCAGATTTGCCCATAAAATTGCAAACTCTGGTGTTTCATTTCTCAGTAGTCACATCTCTGATGGCCAGTTCTACCCATTGAGAGCTCTTTCTTGCTTCATTTCAGACTAAGTCCTGATGAGATCTTCACTGCCCCACCTACAACACACACCTTTGGAGCTCTATACCTGCTCGGTGTTTATTGCCAGCTGCACTATGAAATAAATTAAGTGCTGTAACGGAGCAGGGAAAAAAGGCATAGAGAAGAGGAAACACAAAAAGGCAACCTCCAGTTATGCACCTCTATTTCTAAAACAGACATCTTATATACAAATGGTTTAAGAGTAATTTGATATTACAGAGCAACCAAGTATGGGGGAGGGAGGAGTGATGTGTGCAGCTTACAAATGCAGAGAATAAATACACATTTTTAGTGAATTGAGAGTGTTTAAAATAATTTCACAGACAAGATTCACTTATCACCACAGGTGGCCTGTGTAATAGATGTTTTAGTTGAAGATGCAAAAATTCGGAGTAGCAGGAATTGTTGATTACAAGCAAGAGTGTTTGCACTTAAAATCCTATCAAAATGGATCTTTGTAAGTAAATAATATTAGACTAATCTATTCTCCAGAGGTTATTAAGTGTGTACTCAGAAAACGGTATTGTCATAATGTTAATTAATGTGAGGAAATGGGGCAAGGGGGAAAGGAGCTGTTTTCATAAAAGTTTCTCATTTCATTTTCAGAAATACATTAGAGCTGATCATAATAATAGATACCTAGGTTTCAAGTGTTGTTTTCCATGAAAAAGATTATGTAAATACTTTCTTTACACATGGAACTATTATGATTGATATTCTAAGTAAGAGATCAACCAGAAAGACCAAAAACCCAAAGCAAAGCAAGGGGCCTGTGTCCCCTCGTTATGCAAACTGCATCCAGTGCACTGTCATGCACCAGCTCAGGACTCACCATCTGGTTTTGTCCTGAGATACTGTTGGGGCATACAGAACTCCACACATGGCAAGATTACAGGATCCAGACCCCAACTACCAACAACCTAGCTGAGGGCCTTCTCCTGATGAAGCAGCCACCTCCCATTAAAAAGAAACAGCAAGAATTCATGGGAAGAGAAACATTAAAATAAAGCTAAGTGCTTTAGAGTTTTAGAACAAAGATTCTGCTTTTATCCATATCACCTAGTTTGTGTAGATGCCTGAGCCATATTCCTTTTGGGCCCCAGGCCAGGAAAGCAAGCACACAAGAATTACTGAGTGCCGTCTACCATTCTCCTCTCCTGTACTTCACCCTGGCAGTCCTTTTTCCTTGCTTGATTTGATTCAAAATTAGGATGTCACACTTTCCTTAGCCGCACTTGAAGATGATAGAAAAGCACCTCTCCTTATCCACAAGCCAAAACACATTACAGTAACAATTAACTTAAGCTGTTAGCTATCAGTCTCATCACTTTTCTCATCTTTGTGCTCCATCCTATTTCCCCATTTACCTTTTACAAAACAAGCATTGTCCTTCAAGCTACCATGTTCTTATCAGTGCTGCCTCATAAGCTTCCTATGCTGCCTCCTGTCAATGAATTTCTCTTTCTCCTCAACACAGATATTTAGAGATGCCAGCTACCTGGCATTTGTTGCTCTCAGCACGAAAAGACACAGGCTGGCTGTTGGCCTTCTAAACAACAAAGACAATTGATACTATAGGTCGTTTCCCCAGGAGTATTGTCTGGGAAGACGTGGCACTGCTGGAGAGAGCCTGAAAGACTGACTCATGCATCCAGTCGCTTGCAGAAAATTACAGAGTACAAAAGCACACGTAAAGCAGTGGCATTAAAATGCAATCACATGTGTGTATATAGGAAAGAAGCAGCCAGTTTTGCCCCTTGAAGTTTTAATTGCCTTTTGTCTGAAAAACTCACATAACTCAGCCATTAGTTCTAAGTACTACAGCCTTCCTTAACAGAGGAGGACAAAAGCCAGATAGCCTCTGTGACACCCTTAGCATCAAATACAGCAGCTTCTATTAAAGAATGTTGTTCTGGTTTTGAATCATTGTGTTCCACACATATGGAATATGCTGTGAAATAATGGCAATAATGCTATGAAAAGATGGTTATTTTTATTGTTATTACAACTACAAGAGGAACCAATGATTTCCATTTAACTAGAAGAATATACAATCATAAAGCCAGTGTCTGAAAAAAAAAAATTAAATTTAAAAGTGCATTGGTGGTTTTATGTCTCACTTAGTCCCCATGGTTTTGTGTAGATCCTGTAAGCAAACATCTAATGTAGCAAAACCTGCCACATACTCCTCAGATGATATTAAGGACAGGTATATGTTACATCTATCTTGCACAGATAAGCAGCACTACCACATAGTGGTAAGTGAGAAAATACAGACCTTTCAAATCCTGAGACTGCTGCACAAACAGAAGGTCAGGCCTATGACAGTTTTGCATTTACAGCTGTTGTATGGAATTAGCTTCTACCATATTTGCTAATGCAATGGATGCAGATTTTCCCTTTGCATTTTTCTGTCAAAAAAACTGTAAAATGCAGGTATTTCATGTACTTCTTTTCAGCTACCAGCTCGTAGCAATTACCCACAGTGGCCATTATATGTGCATGACTATCTTATACCATTTTTTCTGTATTCTGAACACTAAAAATAATAATAAAGGGGCACAGTCAAGCTGACTTGAAGAACTTTGTAACAGACCGGTAATTAAGACTAGCGATTTTTCAGCAGAAAAACAGGCACATAATCCTTACATAAGGAAAAACTTCTTCAGAACAGTGCTTATCCAATGCCAACCAAATCTACACGCTGTCTTCCATGCATCAATGCCACTTCGTTCAGACTCGCTGGCTTTTTCTGCAGTGACCCCATCTTGCCTTCTGTATTATTTAAAAAGATTTATAGCTGGGTGTCTTGCATGGTGAAACATGAGCTCTGACCCCCAGGCTTGGAAATTGTCAGGCAGAAACATTAATATTATGCCACATTAGGAAAGAAAACTCATCAGTAGCAGCAAACCAAACGACAAAGTGAAACATGATGCTTCTTGTCATACATGACACTGAACAGTTAAACGTACCCAAAAAGTTTTGCCCTCTAATGCATCACCTGCTTTGCTGCACCAATGCAACAACCAGTGGTTCAAATCTCAGCTGTTGTGCTTCAGTTGGGGCTGCTACTGCCAAGGAAGATACAGAAGAACCTACACTCACTGTAAACAACAGTCAAATCTCACTGTCATGCAAAACCACAAATACAGACAATTTTTGCCAAAAAAAAAAGGAACATCTAGATAGCTGGGTGGAGGATGGAGAAACACATAACCTACAAGCAGGGCACTGGGAGTCATAACTCAGCAATATGAAATGGCTTCTCCAAAAACACAGTAGAAATCTATGCTGGAACAAGGGACTCTCTTGAGACTCCGTCTAGTAACCACATGACTCTTCTTCACCAAAATTCCCTACAACACTTACACAGCCAGCAAAATCATTTCATCAACAAATGTCTGTGTTTCTTGATGGTGCAATTCCCACAAAACACCTAAACCAAGATTTTAGAAAGGGATGGTTAATTTTAATGACTTCTAAAATCAGTTGTGATGCTTCCTGCTAAAAACAGGCACGAACAACCTAAGCTTCTCGGAATAATCAGATTGCCACACAGGTAAGCAAGGATTTTCCTACCTAAATCCCATGGACAGAGCTTTGGTTTAGCAGAATATTTGCAGTAAGCACAAGTGCACATATATGGGTATCTATAATCTTTTCTCCCCTTTCATACACACTGCTGTCAGTAATATGTAAGAGACCATATAGATTCAAGGTCTGAATTAGAAGCACAGAATTTGCTATGTCATAAATGTGGTAACTAAAGATTCAAAATATTATCCACACACACATTTAGCTCAGATATGTGTTATGCACACAAGCTACTTCTTGATAATTAACAACAGCAACAACAACAAAAGTATTTGAAATTAAAAAGAAATTAAAAGAGAAAAGGAAGAGAAGGAAAGAGGAAAGGGCAGGAGAAGAACCAGAAGGGAGGGAAAGGCAAAAGGAGAAACACTTGCTGTCTCTACTTCTCAGCACTGGTCTCAAAAAAGTCCTGTGAGCTCGAGCTACCTTGATGAAATTAGAGGAGTAAAGACATATATGTTTAATCACTGAAGCAGATATGACTTTTTAAAAATCATATATTTTATTTAAATATGATTTCCTTTTCATAATAAAAAATGTATTAATATGTACTTTCTGACTAATCTCAGCAATACCTGGTAATTTTCCCATATCTTTAAATATTTCTTAGAACAAATGGTCTTGGGTCTTGGCATATAACATGTGCCTGGGTGTATGAGTGAGAAGGTCCTGCTCCTCATTTGGGAATCCAAATTTGCCTTCTCAGTACCTGTTCATTTTATGTCCCTCTTTATAATGTACAGAAAACCAAAACCTGAGCAGGCAAGAGTTTTCTTCAGATATTAATCAGAGAGACTGTAGTTCTTAAGACGAAATGAGGCACAGGCAGACATTTTTACCAGCTCCACATATTATTTTTGTACCTTACTGAGCTCTTCCAAAATTCCAGCATGCTAGAACAGTTGTGGAGCTCTATCATAATTCCTACCTCTCCTGACACGCTGCTAATACCATAACTTATATGCACCACTAAGCATGGACACAGCCCCTCTTCTTCTGAATGGTCGGCTCACTAGATGCACAGAGGGACATACATAATGCAGGAGTCTACTGCATCAGAAGTGGAGTATCAAGAGTATTTCTGGTATTTATAGGGTGTACAGAATAAAACATCGTCTTTGTTGCAAGGCTTCTGTAAAAGGTGTACAGAAGCAATGGGGTACATATTTCTTTCAAAAAACATCTGCTCTTTTAATTAAAAGTCTAAATCAGCTTGTGGCATAGCATACAAATCCTGGAAGTTCTGGGGTGCAAACTGTTGTTACCTAAATATGACTAATTGAAAAAACTCGTTCCATTATAAACAAATGTTACATGCTCTCCTAACTTTTCAAACAATTACACAACTTTAAAAGAATTTGTGAAAAGTTTGGTCCAAGTCACACCCACAAATACCTGACTCGTTCCATTTATCTTGCTACACTTGCACAGGATACCTGCCTTCCACTTCCAAAGTTTTATATACACACAACACAAATTTAAAAAAAACACTACGTACAGAAAAGCAAGGGATGAAAAAAAAAATGCATATGACTAACACAAGAATAGAAGTCCATATTGCCTTGAGACAATTGCACATTTAAGCTGTGATTTTTTATTATTATTTTTTTTTCCTAAGTGCATATAGAAATCCACCTCTGGGTTGGAAAGTGTAAAGTCCAGGGACAATTTACAAATGCCTCATAAATGCAGAGAAAAAACTGGCAGCCAGGGGACAAACGCTAAGATCATGTGCTTCCCAAGCCTGCAGACTTTCAATTAAATTAAGTTCTAATAATTGTGAATACATTAGCAAATATCAAAGAGTGAACCCAGAATATAAACAGAAAAGATGGGAATATTTTCAACAGATCTGTTATTTGCAAAGCCTAGTCAACTCTCTATACCACAACCAGGCCTATTCAGTTGGAATTTCACAAATGCTAATCAGGGATAGGGTTTATCAATGATTTTCAGCTCAAATAAATTAAGAAGTTTGGGGAAATCTACTACATTTTAAAGATTTTTTTGGCTGAAGGAAATTTATCATGCCAGTCTAAAGATTTTATTTATTTTTTGATATGGGCATTTCCATACACATACAGAGTCAGGAAATTGGACTTACCACTCAAGAAGAGGACCCACCAAGCACAAAACTCAAGCAGAGCTGCGAGTTGCACAACGCTGATGCCATCTCTTTTATGCATTTAAGAAAGGCAAATAAGGCCTAACATAATGGATCTGAAAGAGCATTTGGCCTGGGGAGCTGAGGATAAGGCCAAGACTGTAAATGTTGCAATCGGAGTGTCTGGGACAGATAAGCAGCGCATGCACAGGTCTAAGTTCACAAGAACCAACACACTGGAACTGCTGATCATGCAATTAAGTTGATTTGCAGGGATGCTGTCAACCTAGTGTTGAACTTGCCACACATAGATAGACTGAGTGCGGGTAACATGTCCATTATGAAGGAATGCACAAAAGTTGCAAAAAAATGAGGAAAAATCACATGGTATATATAGATTTCATATATGGTGAGGCACTTGCCATCTACATAACATGAAGAACAACCCCCACCCATGAGTTCAAGACATTTTGTTTCAGAGCATCCTCTCTCCCAGCAAGTCTCATCCTAATGCTGAAGATGCCTCCTCCCCTGCAGACAGGAATTCCAGAGGCAACAAAATCTGAGGTTTGTTTAAAGAAGCCCAACTCTGCCATAGGCAACTGGTCAGCACTGAGGAATACTTTACAGGATGGCCAGCTTCTCCAAAAACAAGGAGTCGAGCCCATACATTGTAGTGCTAACTTAAAACCTATCTGCGGTCTCTCAACTGGGTTGCAGCATTTTTTCCATGTATCTCTCTATCCAGCAACCCCCTTTATCCCTAAAAACACCTCTGTCAGATAATTCACCAATAATAAAGAACTCTTACAAAGACAATATACCCCCTTGTGAGTTTCAGAGTTCATGTAGAAAATCAAAGTTAATAGTTTTTCAATACTATTTTCATTTCCTGCCCATGATCCCAGTGCAGCAAAGTATTTAAGCACGTGCTTTAAACTTTGTCCTAGAAATGTATTTATGCGCATGATGAAGATGCACTCCTACCTGGTGCTTTTCCTGACTCCAAAAAGAAATGCTGAAGAAGGGTAACACAGGATAATTAACATTTGCAGTACACATTCCATTCATTTGAATTTCACTTTCTGCTCAAAAAACCACACTTGTAATTTCCACACTGCTATTTAGAGTAACTTTCAATCAATATGACAGCTTAAAAAATGATTTAACATGGTATGTAAACAGCCCGAAGCCAATGCTTCCAACAAAAATAAAATATTTGCAGATAGAAACAACAAAGATTTTCATTTTGTTCTAGCAAATTAAAGAAACCTGCTTAAAAACAAGTTAAATGCGTGATGTGGTTTTCCAAGAAAAGTTTTTTTGGTTTTGTTATTTTAAGATGAATGAATTGACAGATGTTTTACTAAAATCATTAAGACAAGATGGCAATATTTTCTAGGTATGTTAACTAAACTAGTGCTATCTGGATCATACAATGCACGACAAGACAGTTTTCACATTAGGGACACAAGCAGTTTAACAGTTTCAAAGTCAATCATGTGAGCATCCCATGCACCAGCTTGCATGCTCCTAATCTAGAATCACATCAATAAAGGGACAGATATAAACATACCTGCATGCAACTTTAGCAACAGATTTAAGGTAGGTGCTTATTAATATCATGAAGATATGATTCTTAATGATCTGGGAGCACAGCCTTATATAGGTTTGAATAATGACATTGTCTCATTGCATGCATAGTTTGTGCTTTTGTCTCAGACAGGTTCATTTTTCACTGGAGGGGAAAGGTTCATATCGCACGAGGGGGGTAACCAGTTGATGTTACAAGGCTGACGATTAGCCCCCTCGCTGTTCCACATGACACTGGGAAGGACTCCAGCAGGCATCCTTAATGCCTGCTTCAGCATCTTGAAGAAATTAATGAACACAGCTTCGATGGCAAAACATTTCAATCAACCCCAACCAGCTGTGCCTACCGTTTAAAAAAAAAAATAAAATAATTTATCTATTTATCTAAAAACAGGCTTATCAAAAGTTTCTTCAAAAGATGCAAGTTATTTGGGGAGTGAGAGAGGGAGAAATAAAAAGGAAGAAGGACAATGGTGGTTAGTGCCAAAAGATGTGCGATGGCCCCTGTGTTTGTTGAACAAATTAAGCACGTTCTGGTTTTTCACCTGCTGAAGTAGCAGCAGTGCATATGGCCCAGAAGTTAAAAATAAGGAAATATGCATACATTACCATACTTAATGGACGACCCTCTCCATTTAATATGCAAATTTCCTGAAATATTACTGAATGCCGTCTGTTCTAAATGAATAAATTTGAATTGCAATTAGAATAATCCTTTATAATTAATGAAAACTGTCAATTTTGGTTCATAAGTAATTTGATTAACAGGATGATGGGACACTTATCAAGTTCACTGGACTGCTAGGGTATGAGAAAGCTGACAGGGAAAATAAGGTGGTCCAGGCACTTAGGCACCACTGGAATATTATCCTAAATTATTGATAACACAAGCTAATGAACTTCAGAAAGTGAACTCTGCATGCTTTATTTAAAGGGACAGTGCAGCGGGGTGATAAGTACTAGTTTGGTCATGATAGGCTTCTCCAAAATGCAATCATGCCATTACCACTCTCAGAGGAAAAAAGAAAAAAAGATCCACAGGCAACAACACACACCTACTTAAACCTGAAATTTACACTTTCCAGCTGCTTCCAGAGAGGGAAAAAATGTTCACACCATAAATGTAAGAAAGGGACAATGCAAGCCAGGTGGAACACAGTTTATATAATGTAGCACAGACACTATTTTATGCTATATTTCTATTGGTTAAAAACTGGCCCTCCACCAGGATTTCCATCTTTTTTCTTCATATCATCTGCCATGCAATTGGCCAGTAATTTTTTTTTTTCCAAATGTGCTTTTGCTAATTGAAAGGAGGCAAATATTCATGTATCAGTTTCAGTTTTATAAGAACAGCAATTTAAGAAAACCAGCCACTACACACCCAAGAAAAACCCCAACTCTGAGGCCATCATTTCCCTTAACCCACATGTTCACTGACATCAATGCCATCCTGCCACAAATGGGAAAGATGACTGTAGGCCAAAACTTTGGGCTGATACACCACTCCCTCTGTAATTCCATTAACTTCGGGGGTCAGGGAGGATGTAATCCAGTGCAAAAGTTGCCCACAATGGCATTTTAAATCAGTACACCCATCAGCACACAGAGGCTGCAATCCTGATAGTCCACCTAATGAGCCCAAATGTGAGTATTATAGGTGAAAATAAGTAAAAATAACAAATTTGTGGCAATGTCTGAGGATGGTAAATTTCCCATATCAGTTCAGGTTTTGAATGAAAAGTTCAGCTGGATATGCTATCCTGCCACAAAACGGATACGGTGAAATCAGAATGTTGTTTGTTTTTTTCTTTTGTCCTTAGTCTGTCTTCTTACTAATATGTTTTGAGAATAATGTGTTTGACTCCATGTGCATCATTCACCTCTCTTATGGAACTATATCATATTTATATATTGCATATGGCATTTATTGTATGCAATTATTCCATATCGCCCTCCCGCAGCTAATGGAACAATTCTGAATGCAACTTCAGAGTATGATCTCTTTCCAAACATCCTGATGGAGCACATCCTGGATACACCCACACAGTATAAATGGAATCCAATGCAATCCGGTCTTTTATATTTTGCAAACACAAGGTGAAAATGGTGAAATTGCATGCTGAATAAGCCTACCCTTCTCCTGAGCACAGGCACGGTGCCAGTGGATTCTGGGAGATCGTCTGTAAAAGCCTGCTATTGTATAACAAAAGCCAGCGTGCATGAGCAAGGTATGTTTTTAAACCATTACAGCACTGAGAACTCAAAACAGATTTTCAACAAATCACTGAAAGACACTTCTGCAACCTGGGGATTAAATCTCTCCTAGATATCAGATTCACGCACTCTAATCACCGAGCCACCAGCACTACCTACAGGAAGACCACAACGTTCAGTAAAACGTATGCATTCACATACTCAAAAATTATACTTTGTTCTTTAATCAAACTTTCTGATAATGTTCAGATCTTGCGTAATGCAGAACATTTCAACACAGGAGGTAACATTTGTCAAAGGTACAAACATCTGGAAAAGGCTTTTAGGAACTGAAATGCTCCAAACCACAGGTGTTGTTATAGGTAGACATTATTAGAATTTGCAAAGCCAGAAACAAGTTCACTTTACTAACCCTGACCTACATTCCCATGTAGCCATTTCAGCCTGTTTCAACGAGAAAAGATAGTTACAGCACTGAGCAGAATCCAACATACCTAAACACTCAGATCTTGGTACAGCACTCATCAGTATGGCAAATAAACCACATTACAAAGAAAACAATGCCATAATTGGCCAGTGGGCCAGTTTCCTGTCTTCTTCCCCTGAGGCAATCAGGCCTTTTTTTTAGTCTCATTTCCTAAGGAAACCAGGATCTGTGAGATCACATTGTCTGCTCATGAGTCCCTCCCCCTAATAGTTTTAACTCTTTGTCCATTCTCTACATAGGTCGCAAAAAAATCAAGTTTTGATATTTTCCTGGAAACGCATGCCTTAGCAGAAAAAGAAGCAAGTTCTCCCACATAAGGAAAAGACAGATACAACTCAACCAGACAAGCAGCAAGTGCACCTTGCACAGCCCAACCAGACGGGAGCAGTGTATGAGGAGCAGAGCTGAGGGACAGTTATAGAGGAAGGCAGGAGAGGACTGGATGTTTGCAGCGGAAGTGAGGTTCATAGGAAAGCAGTGAGAATATTGGAGTGAGGACTCTAAAGGTTATGTCAGTGATCAAAGAGCATTATGGTGACAAGCAGACATGATGAATGGAGTTATTGTGATAAAGGAACACAGGAAACAATACAGATCTGTAGAAAAACAGAGTTTAGCTTCATTAGTTCCACTGTTCATGGAACAAACTTATTTCAAGAAAGCTATACTCTTTTTTGTATCTCTGTTTCTACCCCTCCCTTCGCTGCCTTTTTAAACTTTTTTTTTTCCCTTGCTGGTTTCATTGTAGCTATGGAAAAGCATCCTTTGCAAGTAGTAAGGAACCAGCACACCTGCTGGAAAACACTAAATTATCAGTCACACATGTAAACACAGGGAAGGCTACATTGATGCCATTGACTTCACGCCTTAATAGGATTTGAAAATTAAGTGCAACTCCATCGTGCTCCTTTTTGCTGTCTTCTAACTTTCATAAACATTTCCCCTAATCTTCTGAAGAAGAGGCATCCTTTAAGAATCTAGCAACCATTTTAGGAACTCTAAGGGAACATGATCATCATAATTCAGGAACAGGGTAAACGAGGCAGTAAGATGCCTCTAACTCACCATGTGACTACAGCAAGACTAATAATACAACACAAACAGTGATGTTTAGAAGTCCTGTGACTAGACCACAAGACCACACTTCCTCTTCCCCTAATAGTCTACCATTCTAAAAGCAGGAGATCAACGAGTATTGTCCATTTGGATGTGCAAAGGTTGAACCATCATAATTAGGTAAGTAACCTACACAAAACCACACAAAAGGACTGGGAAAATCTTCCATTCTGTGTTTGACATCTTTTATTACATATAACAAGGTGTGAGTTCTTTGTGATTTCCTAACAGCAATAAAGACCCATCTTAACAAGGAAAAACTTCAGCTAAAGCACAGCTCATAGCTCATAGTGCAATCACGTAGTTTGTTCATTCATAAAACATAGCAGAGTTTCATTTAATACAGTTCTAGGTTCTGTAGTGGGGCGAGACTGAACCATCAACTAAACAATTAACAACAACATCAGAGAGGCAGCTGAAAGAGGTAGCCGAAAGGTACACCAACAATCTGGACAGAAAAATGCCACTAATTCTTTGTCACATGAATGTGAAGCATAAATATAATATTATCCTGGCAGAGGCCCAGAATTCTGATGACAGAGAGCAACCCCCAGCAGGTGAGAAAAAATATCTGGTGGGAAAATAACTGAAGTTTGGAAGTTTTTCCCTTGGGTGATATCAGCAACCACTTTACCAAATAGGACTTATCTATTCTTATTTTATTGCAATTATGGCATCCAAGAACCATTAACATTTGTTCTTCTTGGTGACCAATGCTGAAACAACTGTGGCAAGAGGAAATAGAAAATAAATTACAAATAACTCCAATCCAGATTTTAGTGGCATAAACCCTTCTGGATATGGATGTAAACAAACTTATTTATTCATGCTTTTTTTTTTTTTTTTTTTTCCCCTTCATTGTTTGCTGAGCTAAGAAAACAAATCATTTTCAAACTGCTGAGGTTGGGAAGGTTAAAATAGGGTGAGTGTTATACAAGGCTTTGCCCCAAACAAATGAAAGTCTTTGAGTGAATTATGGTCTGACTAGTTTCTTTTTTAAGACACATCAAGGCATTTCAGTATGTGTCAATAAAAGCCCACCTGGAGGAAGAAATTACAGAGCACGGGAAAGAACGCCAAGATTACTCAAGTCTTTGTGTTTTCATTTGTTTTAAATCTGTGTGTTGTTAAAACAAATGTAGAAATTAGCCATATGGGAACTTCGTTTTGGTACAATGTCTTCATCTGTCACTGCATTTGGAAAAAAGCGCACACACAACAAGATCAGTGGCCAGGGAGGGAGGGTGAGAACAGCACACAAGGAAACAATGCTGAACATATGCACAGGATTTCGACCTCGCAGCATGGTGACTAATGATTATTTCATAAATATTGAAGCTGTGATGGATTATTATTACTGAAGGGGTACATTTTTAAAGATCACCTAACAGTTATTCTATAGAAAGGTAGCCCACATCTCTCACCGGGACAACCTGCCCTTATATGCCGTGTATCTTACCCAAACGAAAACCACACACTATTTTCAATTCAAACCTTAGACCCAATCCATGTAAGACAGGGGCTTAATAGCTTCCCAAACTCTCATTTGGCCTCAGTTATACAACCAGCTGACACTGAAAATAATTAATGCCCTTTAGGACTCGCATCTGCTCCTATGGTTCCATGTCAAGGTTTTTAATTGGGCTATTTTGGCATTTGGAGACAATGGCAAGGTGAAATAACCTTTCTTTAATATTTCTGAGGTCAGAAGTTAGTCCTGCCAAAGGTCATCCTTCAGGTTCACAAATGAGTCATTTGTATCACCTAATGCAATCTGTGACTTGCAAATTGCACTGGGAGATGTTATAGTGCATTAATTAGTCCATGTGGTGAATACTGAATTCATCATTACCAGTGAAGCCTGTGCAGGCGTGCCAATACTCGTTTTGGTGGGTTGCAGTAGCTGATTATATTACACATTCTCCTTCAAACCGTGGCCTTTAGTATCTGGCCTTGCCCATTGCTAAAAGCAAAGACAAGGACAAACTGGTACTCTCCCAATGAACAGTGCAACACAGAAAACTTACACGTCAAGAGTTCCATGAGTGTGCAAGAAGCCACCTCAGCCCATTCATTTGGCTTCTACTTCACAGATACCATCATCCAGTACCACAACTGGCACCGTTGCTCGACTGCCCTCAAGTCAGAAGACTAGTTGAAATTTTAGGAACTGTCTTAGTTATCCTCTGCTCTTCTGAGCCTAAAGACTAGTTCTGGTTTTTTATTTTTTTTCTTTTTAGGTTGGATGGTTGCATCTCTCCATAGCCGTAGGGATTACAAGATTTAAAAACAGAGAGGCATAAATAGTAATTAACTGCAATTCTCAAGTGACTGCACATCTACAAAAGCAGGGCGTTTTGGAAAAGCACTATAAAATTGCAAGAACAAAACCAGCACCTTCCAGTGAGGACCTGGTTATCCAACAAATGTCCCAAGTTTTTTATTTCCAAAATAAAAAATGTCCCAGATTTTATTTCCAAAAGTCATGTGCTGCTATCACCTTATACAGGGCATTGAAAACAGGCTACTGTCTCCAGCAGCTTGACACAGGGCAAAGCCACACTCCTCAGGTCCAAGAATACCTCCAGGGGCAGAGGTGAGGCTGCTGTGCCACTCTACAGGCCTTCATGCCCCAAATCTCCCCCTGCACTGATGCTCCATGGCTGTGTCTGTGTTCCCTACATTTCACTCAGCAGCCTGCCCTGCAGCCCTTCTATGTTCAGGGTCCTTCTGTGCCCAAAGAGAGGCCAATATCAATCCCAGGCTCAATTTAAAAAAAAAAAAAAAAATTCAGTCAAGCTTCCTTCTTGCAGAGAATTTCACCCTAAGTCACAGTCTGATCTTTCAGCTGTCTGGCAGCTATTGCCTATAATGAAGGAATTATTAATTTCTGTTTCAAAAGGATAGGAGATCAGGATATGGACACGGCATGACTGTACCATCTGTGCAGTTGACATATATTGATTCATACCATCTTCCCATCTGTCCTTGACACTACAGAGCATCAGAGGTCACAATCAACTCTTTGCTGGAATTCCCCCAAAAAAACAAGTTTTCATCCAGCTCCCTGTCAAAAAGCACTTCAAACCACTTTTTTACAGAAAATGGATCACCTTTTCATTGTGCTATGGAAACCTACATAGCTCGCAGTTTGGCTTTCAAAGTATATACCACACAAGAGTAGTAATAATCACCAATAGTGTCAAACAACAACAAATTAGAGCTTCAGTGTCCCTTAATGAAAGGCTCAGGCTAAAATACTGCTCTTGAAACAATACAGAGTTGAGGCAGCTATGAAAATTACCAAAACTCTAAAAAGATTTACAGAGTTGCTTATACTACACTAGGTACAACAACCAGTGAGAGCAGAAGGCTGAGAAATGTGAAGTTTGGTTGCACATGCCAATGGAAAGTGGTGGAGAAAAAATGAAAACTTGTAGCTGAGTAAATCATGAAATGTAACAAAGTCTCTGGAGACAACCTAGTTTTGTTTTCATGATAGGTATCATATTTTTTCCTGTAAACCTATGCAAATTGCTAATAGCTAAGAAATGAAGACTTTTGAAATGGCCATTTCTGGGTTTTGTCAGTTTAAATATTTCATCTGACATAGCCTTCGATGTAACTGGAAGCACTGTGTGTGATCTAGGCTTAAACAGCGCTCATGCGAAACTGTGTTTTCAGTGAGTCACAACTGTCCCAAAACAGCCTAGGGTTAAAACATGTCACGGTTTTTTCTCACTCCAAAGAACCGGCTGAAGAAAATCCAAGCAGATTTAAGCAAGCCTGGAATTCTAAAAAGTCTGTAGTATAAGGATCGGCAATTACCCAATTATTTTGTTGTTGCTCTTGTCACAGCAATGACTACACAAGTTAATCCTCAAACTTACACTTAATGATAAAATTTAGTCCTCTTGCACTGCTTTCCTCTCTGCTTTATCCTACTGAGCTAAACTAAGTGAAATCACAAAAAGCCTCACACCACATTTTTTACATTTAAAAAAAACAGGAAGGCAAGTGGACAACATGGTGAGCCTGGGTATCAAACCTGAAGTTGTAAGCCCTGGTCTGGTGCATGGCCATGGCTAAACACGATTAAACTCTACTAGTATCAATTTATTTACTCAAAGTATTAGCATAATCTGGAAGCTCTCTACTGTTGTTGGAGCTCAATAGTGAGTGGAAGTCACAGTGAAAAAGCTCATGTTGGATCCAACTTGCAGTACCGACAGGGCAACTTCACGTGTTCAGCCAACAGAAACATGCCCCAAAAGCCATGGATCTGGCCAGCTGGGAACTCGCAGGTGACAACAGCACCTTGGCAGGTTCATCTGTACCTGGTTACCCATCCCCATTTGCCAGGACAGCCCACAGCAGCCAAGGACAACCTGACATATTTCACAGCAGCTGTATAAGCTCTCCTGCTATTTATTTATTTATTTATTTTTTAAAAAAAGCAACCCAGTCGGCTCCTGAAACTCAATGATAGCTGTTGTGGTTTATACCTGATACCTCCCATCTGCATCAGCTGTGCTCACCCAACTGATGAATTTTATGAATTAACTTTTGAACACATCCATCCGAAACAGGTGACAGCGCGCTGGGGTGTGCTGGCTGCCTGCCCTCGCTTTTGTCCGTGCCAGACACCTTCCTTCGCCCCTGCCATGCGCGCCCAGGTACTTTGCCTAGTGTTTCTGTGCACCTCTTTCCCTCCCTGGCAGCACCACGCACCGTCCCCACAGCTCCGCCATGACACCGCCACCTTCTTCCCTCACGGAGCTCAGGGACTTGCAAGAAGGCCAACAGCCGCCCTGAAAACATAAAAGGCCCGCTTGCTTGCTGGTACGGGGCATTTCTGCTTTCAGTGGACTAAACAGCGGAAAACCAAGGGGGAAGTGGATCAAAAAAAACCCAACCAAACAACGAAAGCCAGGGATGTTAAGGGAGGGGAAAGGCCGGCCGCAGGTGACGGGCGCCACAACATGGCGCCTGAGCCGGGGCCCGGCGGAGGGTTCCGGTCCCCGTGGCCAATGGGGCAGCCGCGGCGAGAGGCCGCACTGCGCTGCCACCTGGCGGCCGCCGCCGCGCACAGCGGGTCCCCGCAAAAAAAGAACAAACCCAAACCCACCCTTATTTTTGTCATAAAATAAAAATTTTTGCCATATTTTTGTCAGGCCTCCGCGGGCTGGAGGGGTCTGTGCTGGCTTGCCCTGTTTCTGGACGAGAGAAAAGACTAGAAATGTGGGGTGTGCGGGCACACGCCAACTCACTCGTGGGCTCCCTCACCCACGTTCAGCCCTTGAGGCCTCAGGGGACCTCGCAGCACGAGGCCGAAGGCCGATAACCTGAGGCAATGGCATGGATTTGAGGTAAAACACCGACGCGTTATCGTTAAACTCTCAATAAATGCATTGGAAACTGGGCACCATCCATGAACACCTGCCCAGGAGTTGGGATATTAGCGGACAAGGTTTCTCCATGTTAATTTACCGTGGCCTGTTATGATAGTAAAAGGACCTAGGCAAGTTGCAACCCAGCCAGCTTAAAAGCGCACATACAAAATGAGGCTTTGGGATTTATAGTTTGACTATAGTTGCAGTTTCATAATCATGTTCCTCTTACATGCTTCCCCCCCCAGGATCCTTGTTCTCTCTGCTCCCACTGTGGCGTACCAAGAAACAGCAAAGACTGAAGCCTTGGTCCATCTCCCATGAAAGCTGTGAAATATTAGACACTGTATAAGGCTCTACTCATATTAAACCAAGGACCTACCTAAAATGAAGCCTTCTGAAAGTACTAGGTGGTTAAGTACCTTGAAAACTGTGTTTCAAGGGTATATCAGGGGATTTGTCTTTGCTGAAGTGGATGAGAAGCCAGCCCTTTCAGCGTATTTGCTGTAGACATCACAAGAAATCAAAGTCCTGGAGCCTGTAGGAGCTGAGGCTCCATAGTGGCTGATCAGAGCACGGGGATTTACAGTCTCAACAGTCACTGACAGCGCATTGTAGGTGCTTTGCAAATCCCCATGCTCTAACTAGCAAACAGGAGCTGATAGACAAGCAAAATACTAGGACTGCCCTGAAGTACGATGCTAATGAGACTGTCTGAAATTACAGCAAGTTAACCAGTCAAATACCAGAGTAAGTATAAAAAAGAGGTAAACGCCAAATGGGTCAGCTTCCATTATTTTTCATACCTGTCCAAGTCCATGTTTTTTCACTTTGTAATAAAAGGATAAGGAGACCTTTGTAGTTATTTTACTGAGGTCAGAGAGGGGGACATGCATCTTGAACAGCCTTTGTAACCAAGCAGCATGAGCATTACGATCAGCTCAGAGCTCACCTGAATTTTACTATCACTTTTGTAAATCTGTTATAAAGCCTGATAGTTCAGGCTAGTTGTTTGGGTACACCTTTTCCTATGTTCTGTACATGCTCTGTTCCATCTCTTTCATGCAACTGGATGTGTTTATGCATGTTGTTTTAAATAAACCACGTAAGTGTGAAAATACAGATTTCTGTGAATATGAGTTCACTTTACCTTTTCTGACCCTCCAGAGCAGTAGGGCAATCCAGGAATCAGCTATCACTTATCCCTGTAACTTCCTGTAACCTTCCTGTCTGGGCACAGAAAAGATAACCTCTGCCCCAGAAGACTCAGTCTGAAATGCTTTGTCCCACGTCACCTTCTGGTCATCGAGTGAATGCAAGAGAATCACAGCAACCAACGCTTGCATCTAGGACAAAACCACCTCCAACTTCTACCTGCTCGCTCTAAGCCAAGGAGACGTTCCTACAGCACCTCAGGAGCACTGCTTTAGAAGAGAACAAAATCAGCTGACGTTCTGGCCGCCAACAGGCTAAGCAACCATCAGAATGTTTTGCCTCCCATGCAGACCTTTGAGCAGTTGCAACTGGCAGCAACTACACCACATAATTCTCTGTTAAATAAGTTGCCAGAAAATAAAAATAGATAGAAGCCCCATTACTTAACATATTCATCCCCACATCTGGATGATAAAATATAATTCTTATGGCAAAATATAATTTTTAGGCGCTATGTTCCCTATCTGCAATTACATCAAAATCACATTAATTGAGCTATAACACTGTCAAGCCCGGCAGCTGGGAGGCACATCCATACATTCTAAAGAGCTGGCCATTAATTCAGCGCTCCACAGTGTGGCAATGAAGCTGGGATGTCCGTTCCCCAACGTGATTTACTGTCTTTCAAGCTGCTTAAGTGGGAACCTCTACAAAAAGATTTAAGTTAAGTGACTCTTATGCCGAGCTGGAGCTCATTTATTATTGAATTAAGTTTTCATTTCTTTTAAAGGGAAAGAGAAATATAGTTGTATTTGAAACAAGGTAAAACAGTTCAAAGAAATCAACTATTACAATTCAGGAAGCAAGAATCTGTTGGCAACAGTGGCATTTTGGTATTGCATTGTTCTAAGGGTAAATTTGGAAATTATATATGTAAGTGCACATATGTATATGGTTTATATGTCTGCTTTTAGGTGTCTGTATGTATACACATATGTATCTGGGGAAAAAAAATATAATTACAAACGCAGGTGCAGATTACATGTATCTAATCCATTTATGAGCCTAGATCCTGAAAACTAAATGTAGGCTTAATGGAAAGGCTATGCAGTATCTTACTTTATAAAGCAGTGGGACATTCCAGCATATAGAGCTTGATACAATTTATAAAGACAAATTTTGTATTTTCTCTGTTACCTTAGCTTCTTTTTTTTTCATATTTTAGTGCTGCTCTCTCTCTCTAAAGAACGTGTTTTATCACGTTCTGTTTCAGAGTATACATCGTGTTTTATTTCTAAGAAAGAAAGCAAGCAAGGAAGCAAGCAGCTTATACCTGACACTCAAGCACCTTAGTTAGATGGGGTAAAAAGGGTGGGTATTTTTTGTCTCCTGTACTAAAAACTGGGTCCAACAGGGAAACAGAAATTTATCCTACTCAAACAGCAGGTACACAATTTCTGCCCTGAAATTAGAACATCAGAACACAGCAATCGATGCAATATTTGGCCTCTGTCCTCTAACCACATGAAGGAAATATATTGAGCTAAATTTTCTGCCAGCTTAATTTTATTGAAATTAGTGGAGTTTATCCAACAAAATACTTGGCTTCTTGCATTTGATGGGTAAAATATGCCAGTGCAGGGAAAGGGGTTTTGAGGGAACACAGTTACTCTGCATGCTTAAATTGGCTGAATGTTTCTGAATAAAATATACTTTAAAAATAAATAATTAAAATTTTCCAGGACCCCCATAATGGTATCATTTACACTCTAGTCACATGAGTCTACAGCGCAAGACCCTTTCATAATTAGGAACGAACACTATATAAGCTCCCTCCCTAATTAGCAAATTATGTTGAAAATAGCATCCTGCTAATTAATGGTTATTATGGCATTTCTGAAGCTGAAGCTTTAATTATCACCAACCTAATGATTGTGTACAGAAAAAAAAACAACTTTTTTTCTTAAATTATCAATAAGGGCAGGAGATTATTATCAGGCGAATCTGCTGACGGCTGATTAATTTGTTTGATGCAAAGTTGCTGTGTGTTTCATATTATTTTATCGGAGTTGCAGGAAAAAGGTACATAATTTGGTTTCATTAGCAACTACTGCTATTTATCACTAGAAGATACCCCTCCCTTTTTTGTTGTTTGTTCAATTCCCTCTGTGTTTTTGCCTGCACCAGCATCAAAGTCAAGAGCAGGAAGTTTTAATTAAGTGACACTAATGAGGTCGTTGAAAATGATACTTCAGCAATTCAGCATGCTGTTAAATGTGTTTATTCTATAATGTCATCAAAGGTGATTGTTTTCCCTTGTAATAGATAAAATTCATTACCATAAGCATTGTACTTTTGAGTGTTAGAGATACAAAATGCGAGTTAGTCAGGTGTGTCTGTCGCACATTTCATCTCATCTACCTCTGCAAATGAATTTGCATCTAAAACTATCTCTTAAGAAGGAAATGTAGCATGAGATGTAGCTGTAAGTAGGGCTTTGTTCAGAAATAGCTAGATTTGAGTAACCTGCTTGGTTATGATGATTGTAGCCCTGCTTTTCTGGCTGCCAACCCATTCACAAGTGCATCCCAAAATTCTCTGACTGCAGCCTACTTTGCAAGTCCTAATCAAACAGTTGGAATGAATCATTTTCAGCTGGCAAAATAACTCTAAATTAGTTGTACAATTAATACGATGATTATGCGAATCAGAGAGTAGTTATAGGGCTGTGATCATGATAGGCTAAGGGTGTAGTAAGCCAAAGCATAGCTCGTACGGAGAGGTCGTCATCTATTAGACCAACTGAATCAGGTGGAAGAAACAGATGCTTCTTTGGGTCTAAACCAGGAGCAGTTATGAGTCGCCAGGACTCCCTTCCTCACTGAGGATTTGGATTCGTTGTTTGCTCCCACATTTGCATAGGAAAAATCCCTAGAGGTGTTTTGTGAGTAAGGTACAGCTCCTGCAAATGCACATGCACACAAAAGTTTCAGTCCTGCAATCGGTACTTGGGATTAGATATGTCTATACAAGCTGGTGTGAGCAGGGGCTAAAATTCACAAAGTGTCCTAAATCTTCCTTTGGTGGAGGTAGATGTTATTCAATGAGCAATGTTTATATCAGTGTAACATCTAGTCCAATCAATCCTCAAATTGCTTGATTCCATGACAAATACATTTGAGAATTTAAGAATAACAATAATACTAATTCTAAATTAATTTTGCAGAACTATGTTCAAAACAGCCACTGACTCTTAAATAGGAATCTCAACACAGTAATGGAGGGATCAGCAGCCTTAAACGGCCTTCATCTGTCCCAAAGCCTTGCCACAGGTTAAAGATACGGACAGTCAGCTTTACTCAGAACATAATATGGACCACAGTACTTCCTAGCAACTTGCTTCAACCCCAAAATTTCACTCATATGATTAAGAAGAAGGTCAAAATGTTACTTTTCTGCTCTTGTATGCTAAAAAATAAGGAACTGGCTACATCTTAATACCAAGGCCAGTAAAAATATAGCTCACATTTTCAGCAAATATGTTGTTTTTAAACTACTACAGTTCCAAGATTATCAAGTTTTCCTTACTTAGAATAATATGAAACTAAAAAACTAGTCAAATTAGCTCAATGGGAAAAGTCTCCCTTTTCTTCACTGAAGAATGGAGGCAATAATTTGTTTCAGTTTAAAGCAAATTGATTTTTAAAAATTCAGTTTGTTTCCAAGAAAAATTTTTAAAAGTCAGATGAGGCGAAACCAAACAAACTTCAAGTTATTCACAAGAGCCAAAGCGCCACACATATTTTTCAGTGGAAAAAGTCCACCGTTTCCAATAAATAGCAACTGAGCAGTGTCCAAATGCTAAGTGAAATACAACATGGCATATGCAGGCCTAGCACTGGAAATCTTTACTCGCGGTTCAAATTTAGAGCTGCCATTCAAAGCTTTGGTCTCCTGTCAGATCCTGCTTTAAACACCTGGCTCGTACTGTATTGCTTTCCATCTGGCTGGAGGGAGAATGCTCTCCAACACAGCCAACGTAACGTCACCAAATTCACCTTGTCCTTTGGCCCTTCCCTGCAGGGTGACAAAGGTGGCCAGGGCCACTTGCATCTGCCGTTCCACATGCAGCCTCTGGACAACCCAAAGTGCACAGCATTCCCTGACATGATACTGCAAGGGAGATGCTTCATCCTGGGAATATGATTTGTGTCTTACTGTCCAAAGCCACTCTCTTCCCACAGTTATTACCCCTTGCATTTGCCAACACTGCGATGTGACGCGACAGAATATACTGGAGATAAAAGAGTCTCATCCTTCCTCCTCGGAGTCAATAGCAAAACTCCTATCGATTTCAGTGGGGCAAGACAGGAACTTTAATGAGGAATAAGCAGTCCCCAAAGTGATTTTTGTAAATAATATTTACAATGGCACCATCCAATGATTACAGCTTGTTTGTGAGACATGAAAAGAATTTTTGCTTTACAGTCAGGAGCAGGGAAATAGAAATTGCCTGCAAACTCACCCACCCACCCCCACGGCAGAAGCCATAAATCATCATTTTGTCCACACAGAGTGAAAAGCAGGAATCGCAGCAAGACACAGGGAGAGCCGCCCTTCATGCGGACAGCAGGGGACACGTCTGGGTCATATGACCCCTAACCTTATCTTTATTTTTCCATCAGGCTCTGTGACATTTGTCCTTTTTCATTCAATAAGATGCAGGACTATTTGCCATTTTCAAGTAACCACATTATACAGTATTTCCCATTGACAGACGCGTCCCCTCAGCGCAAGGTGCTTTAACTCTTTCTAATAGGTTTCTTCCTGGCTTCTGCTTCCCGAGTGGGATTTTATGTTTTGTTTGCTTTGACACAAAAAAAAANAAAAAAAAAAAAAAAAGAAGAAAGGGAAAAAAGAAAGAAAGAAACATACCCCCTGGGAAAGTTAACCTCAAAACATAACATTTCTAAAGTAGGATAAACCACGATCCTAACTGCAGAGGACAACATAATTACAGGCAAAACCATAGAAAAACAGATGTACTGAGCAAGCAGTCTTGGCAGTCCAAAGTTAGAAGGTCAATAGGTTGGGTTGCCTAAAATTGTACCTTTTTAAAGCAGGCATTAGTTTCTTTCTGCCACTTAGCCACTTCAGGATCTATATTCTGTCTGAAATCACAGACACCTTCTCATCCAAAAATCCAGCTTCTCTAGAAATATAAAAGATGGCACAAAGCTTTATCCAACCTAGTGCAAAATGCTGGGCAGGGGCTGCATGTGGAAGCTCTCAGTTTGTATCTCTAGACGGTTTCTACTAGCTTCACAAAATACTATCTGCTACACTGTAATCAAAGGTTGGAGCCTGCACACCCTGGCTTTAGCCTTCCAAGTGGGAGAGGACATCCCATCCTACCTCTTACATGCCCTCTGCAGATTGGAATTATCCTCATGGGGCCAACCACCTTGATATCTGAGCTCTGACACATTTTTCTTGAAAGCTTCAGGATGTACCTACCTGCTCTTCTCATGATGCTTAAAATGTTCTCACTGGTCCTCCTTATCAGTAGTACCACTGCATGTTTTAGTGGACTGCAAATAGGAAGACAGTGCTACTCTTCCCATTTTACGGATAAGAAACTGAGGGCCAAGGAAACTATAAAAGAAGGTATCCTGGCAAAGCAGGACTTCAAAGAGGAGTCTCTCAAGTCACTGAGCAGCAGCCTTATGGCTCTTAGCAACATTCTTCTACCTCCACATCAAACGCGTGTGACCTCCCTGCACATAAACACTGTGGATGAGCCCAGGCTTCAAGGGAAAGGGCCTCTACAGAGGGGAGAGCCCCAGATTCTTGAATAGAAGACAAGACAAAACATTTCAGGCAAACTCCTTGGAGCCAGCTCTTACTAGTCCCTTGCTCACGATTGGTACTCAGCTGCTCCATGTCAAGATGCTGCTGATACAACACAGTTCTCGTTGCTTTTATCAGACATATTTCAAGGGCATCTCCAAATTAAATTTTAAGACCCCACGATGTAAATTTGCTTATTGTGTTGAAGTCATGTGCTCAACCTCAAAGGTAAAGTCTTGAGAAGGGATCCCTCTCTCACATGCCACAAAACCAGTGTAGCAAAGGTGAGGCTGATGTCCAGGAACACTCAAGAGAGCTTCATTGCCTTTGAAGGGCTAAGTGCCCTCTAGCTATCACCCCACCTCCCTCTAGCTATCACCCCACCTCCACCCTACTGAGAAAGGAGAAAAGCATCTCTCTGCAGCCTGTACCACGCAGAGGTGCACTCACTGTGGTTAGCACTTCGCCCACACACAGAGTACCCACAGGTCACAGAGGACACAGGATTTCAGCCTGAATGCAAACATGAGATGTTGACCAAGAAAATGCCCCACTGGGTTTTTTTTTTTTCCCCATGTGATTATAGGCACATTCAGATTCTCTGAGAAAAATGACACTCTTGTTTAGTCACTGCAGAGAGGAAAGCACCACTGGGAGCAACGTCACTGGGGTGTCCAAACCACATCTTCAGAGGCAGAAGTGTAGTCATTTGTAGCTGATTTTCTAGCATATCACTGTGCTCATGTGAGTGGATCCACCTCTGTGGCTAAAATCAGACAGAGGCCAATTCTGGTTCTGTTCTTCCCTTAGCTTGTATTTGACACATAGCAGTCTCAAATGTGAGCTTACATCACATACTGTAACACAAGAGATGATGACAGCCACAGGCAGAGGCTTACTACAAGTTCTCTGCGCTCATCCTGTGCCAATCCAACCCTGTACCCTCCTGAGAAGAACTTCATTTGCAACTGCTCCAAATGAGGTGGAGGTGGAAAAGTAAATACTAAGAGAAGAACATGGAGTAACCAGTAACTAGAAGCTTTCTATGGCAGCACTTGATAGCAGCCAGTAAATATATCCCGTGTGTTAACTATGGTGACATTTTCTGAAGGGCAGTTGATGCACGTGTGCACCTAGATGTCCCTACCTAGAATGACTGTCAATGTGATGACTTCCAGAGTAGCTTCTGTGATGCCCTAAGATCACTGTACTGCTGGTGGACAGCAAATTAAACATGTGCTATGTATGACTACAAAATAACCCATGAGTTGGAGCCAGATGTAGAAAGGTGGCACGCGATGATGGAGTGGCACTGGTGGCTACAACACCATGTTCTCCAGACAGCAGGTTTAGACAAGAAATATTGGCAAATTAGAGGGAGACAAGAACAAAGTGACAACAATTTTCAAAGATATTCAAGGGAAACATAAATAAAGAACCAGATAAGCTGCAGATTTGTAGGCATTCTTTGTTTTTCTGGTGATACTAATTGAATTTGTAGGCTTCCTTTACAATTAAGAAAAATAAAACACAAGCATAAAAGTAGCAGTTCCATAGAATGAAGGCATCTTAAACAATGTTGGAGCTGCTGAGTTGTCTGAGAAAGACTGTAATATGTTATATGTTATATGTTAATTATCGTTATCATCTCTGACTGGAGTTCAATAGCTTTGCAGCACTTCTGAGCTGACACATCCTGCAGCCTCTCAGGATGCACGCTGTGCTATATCCCAGCTGTGGGAAGATACAGTCTACACTCTTTGTCCCCCAGTCAACCTGGATGAAAGACCTGCAGGAATGTTCTGTTGCTGCTGCTCCTCTCCCTGGCCATAGGAAATCAATGAGCGTTGAGATTGCGTTCTGACATGCACACAGAACGTATCTGTGCTATGGACCTGGAGATCCAGGCAGGATGCAGTAAAGACACAGTCCTACTAAAGTCAGCGTGACTGCCAACACCCATTCAACATCCTCCAGATACTCAAAACACAGGTCAAAGACAGATTCTCAACTGATCAGTGCATTTTACACTGACAAAGGCAAGTTTCTCAGTGGTGTCACTTTTTGCAAATATTTCTACGTATTTCTCATGCACCTTGGACCCAAAGTAGATCTTTAAAGCAAAAAGAGGATGCTATGCCTATGAGAGCAACTGGGTCAAAGACTCTAGTCTGAAGTGCTTAAAACCTGGGCTCAAATCCTGGATCTTAGGCACAGAAAAGACTAGAACCATTAGGATCTGTGCACCAGAGCTGCTTGCTAGCACAGAAAACAGTCTAGTCTTAAAATTATCTTCTCATAAAATAAAATAAATAAAATTAAATAAAAAGAGGAAAGAAAGGCAAGCTTAAAGTTTGTCTTCTTCCTGAAGTAGAAGAAAATTAAATAACAAATCTTTGTGGTTTTGCAGATGGAATTCTTGTGTTTCAGTCAGAACTACTGAACTTGCATAGGTGGGTCCAGCCTTTCCAAGTACCTCTGGAACCAACAATTCCTCAATTGCTATTGTAACTCTTATGACCCCACTCCCAGAAGCCTACAGTATCAGACACATGGTCAAAAATGCACAGCTCTTAAAAGAATATCATACTGGACTTGGATGGTGAGGATTTTTTGTAAGTTCAAACCCAGACATAAAAGAATGTCACAATCTAGTCTGATGCCAGATGAATGCATGGTTGGCTTCCATCTGATTGCTTCGTGTCTTAATTTCCTGTCCCTCATTTTCAAGTTTTATTTTCTCTCAACTTCCTGTCCTATGTTCTCAGCTTGCAAAAGACAGGATGACATTTGCATTCACAAACTACAAGGAGATTTTTACTAAACTGTAAAAGTTACGTCGTCTGACATTATTTTGACTGTCTGGGCACTAGGTTGATATTCAGCCTTGAAGTTTATTATACAAGATGCTGTTTGACCTTCTCTTGCTCTTGGTCTCCATCTAGAAAAAAACTAAACCATAGGCCCAGAACATGGAATTTAATCAGAATATCAAAAGATGGAAACCTGAAGAAATTCAAATGACTCTAGATAGGAAAAGTTTTTAATATGGAACATAAATCATTATGTGTTCAGCACGCATGTTTTATTCTTCTTTGTTAGTTTTTTTGAAACTTTAAGATCTGTGTTGTACTTACACTATAACCATGCTCCACTTCCAGAATTTCCACTCACATTAACCTTACTATATGTTAAGACATAGAAAAAGATTATGTTCTATCAATTATCTGCCTGTTGCCTCATACCTCAGACTCCAGATGTGCTGTAGGCAAACAGTGCTTGTCCATAATGAGGTCTTTTTAAAAATTGTGGAATATTAAAAGTGAAAGCTTGCAGAAAACTCTTCCAATATTAAATAACATTATTTCCCAGGGTTTGGAGTTTTTTTGTGAACTATAAGGACTAGAAACGCTCTCATAAATAAGACTTGGTAACACTGCAACCAAACAACTTCCATGTTGTTTTGTTTAGCAAAAAGCAGATTTTATTTTAAACTGAACATTCAGTACTGATAAAAGGTGCTCTCTGTGACTGAGAGCACCAAAAGTAAGAACCTAGGCATTTTAAAATAATTGTTACAAACATGGGTCATGCTTCAGTGGCTTGAAATGCCTTATTTGTATAATTTCTCCCACCGGATGAATACAATTTTAAAAGGAAATGAAGCATTGTAATATAAGCTACACACCACCTATACATACCTTGTGGGTGCATGTGGGCATTATAAGTATTATCAGCAGAAAAAAAAAAAATGCTTTTCCAAGGGAAGATTTTTTTGTTTCATTCTTTCTTGATCTATTGTTGTGACTCTCCCTTTGATTGACAAGTGGCATTCTTGTCTTTATGGATGGAGAAGCAAAGCCCTTGATGGTTATCGACATAAGGAAATGTCATGTCTGAATATGTTTCAACGGGACCTTTTTTCCCCTTATTTCCTGCTCCTTCCTCTCACTTAATTTATTATATTTAATGCCATGAAATCTCTCCAATATTAATTCATAATACAAACACTTAATTGCAGTTGGGAACCCAAACGTGGCATTTAATTGCCATTCAGTATTAAAAGTCACATTTGCAACCAAAGTGTCCATACACAGTAAGGCAGACCAAGGTCCCATGTCCTTTGCACCTACGCAACCAACGCACCTCTTGGCCTTAAACCTGTAAGTCGGTGGTGGAAACGTGCCATTGAGTGGCAGCAGTAGCTCTGTAACTAACATATCATTGTAAATTACACCTCAGGTGTAATTAATTCAGAAACTAGAAGCAAGTGGGTGGAAGTGGTAAAATAGCTCGCTTTGCCCTGGGCTGACATGCAATGTCAGTGCAACATGAGGGCAATTCACCCAGATGCAAAGTTCAGTGGCTTTGCACTCAGTCCTTGCAGAAAGGGGTACCACCTCCATTTACACCCAGAAGAACTGTCTGACACTCTGTCAGCATGAGGCCGGACTCAACATCAGGACTGAGGGAATCGTGCTCTCCAACAAAGCCTGGGTTTGGCTGTGATGGCCTTTATGGTGCCTTATCCCAGTGGCACTAATCAGTACTTGCCATCAGTCTACCTCTCTGCTTCTTCTGCCACAGCAAGGCAGTCACATGGACCATCCTTTCCACCTGGCCCTAAAAGCCATCAGCACTCAGTGCCACATTATCCCCAGCAAGACTCACTTCTACCCTGTACAGCATCCGTTATTTAAAAAAAACAAAACCAAAAAACCAACAAACAAAACAAACACTTCCTTCATGCTATGCACAGGCTTCAGACTACCTCTAACACTTAACTCCTCTCCCCCTCTTACACCCTTCCTCTCCTTGCTTTGTTATGTCTGAACTTAATTTGTTATCCTCCATCTCAACCAGGGGTCTTATTTTTTTATCTGTATTGTAAAGTGCTCAAACAGCATAAAAATTTTATCTTTGGTGATGTCAAAGAATAAATAATAACAATAGGGCAGACCGGGAATACTTTGTCTGGGATAATGGATCATTGCTCTCTCTACCACGACCCTAATTCATCTGCATAAATTTCCACATGTTTTATATGCATTAGGCTAACATTTTGACCACTAACCACAGGGCGATGAAATGCAACAGAGGAGCTGGTTTTATGCAGCCAAAAATAGATATCTCTAATTAAAAAAATAGAGAATGGGAAACCACTCCCCAGAAGATGTTTGTCCCTTCAAGTGGATCTACGCCCCATCCCAAATGGAGAACCCAGAGGCCTGATTGCACCATTACTCCACAAAGAGCTCACATCCCTCAATAAGCAGATCTTAGTCTAGTGAACTGCCCTTCCTCAAGCACTTTTGCACAAAGAGCTTCATAGCTAGGTAAATTCTCAGCTGTTTTCAAAGTAAAGTTCTGTGTCTTGCTTCTATTTGCTGAGGAGTATTTCGGGGTATAATGAGTTGCAAATGCAAATTGGGGAAATTCTGAAATTGGAGATCCGGTCCCTCACACCAGTCAGGGGTAGCTGTGGAATCACAAACCATCTTGCAAGGTTTATCGCTCAGGTTAATGTTTCATTGAATCGTGTTCCCCCACCTGGAGAGCAGATGCTGCAGGTGGTACCGATGGTACCTGGTGAAGTTCAGAGTCAGATCTACCAAGTCTAAGCCCAGCCTGTCAGCAGTTACAAGTTTTTCCACAGATGCCAGAAGAATCCTCCGAACAGCAGAACAAAGAGGGAGACAGACCTGAGCCAGCTCCGAGACAACGAAACAATTACATTACTTTAATTGAAGGAGTATTTGGGAAGACAATCACATGCAGGATGCATGAGCATTCCTAGTACTTCTGGTTTTCCCTCATCTTGTCATTGAATGCATTTCTACTCCTTTATAGCCCACCAAGCTATAAAATTCAGCATGGGCTTGAAGTGTACTACATGCTAATTTTGAATCACCCTAATAACGCTCAGATTTACTGGGATCTATTCTCTCTCACTGATGCATATTTGTAAGTACTATTAACGTTAATGGGAGTTACCAACTAATTAGAAAGGAGAGCAAAATCTAGGCTATAGGATGCAAATTAGAGTAGTGCCTATGTCACTTTTCTTCCCGCTGAGGAATTACAGAGTAGAGCAGAATCAAGGACAGCGACGCTGAATTCTGTTGACTGCTTGCCATACGTTTTGCACCCATGAACCCACAACAAAACAAAGTATTTCAAGGGAAACAGCTACCCAGGATATTAAAGCCTATTGCATAATAGGAAAGCCTCCAAGCTAGTTCTCAAACTGAAAGATGTGAAAAGTTCTGACCTGGCTCACTTAAACACACTCAGCAAAGAACGGTTGTGAGGTATAGCTAACAATTAATATTTTTAACAAGCTGGTCAAGAGAGTGTAGCTCAGTGAGTGTGTGTATTAAAAGGGCATTGTTAGCACACTGCTTGGCTTTTATGAGGTGAAACAATCCAAACCTACTTCAGTGCATGGAGAGGTTTGGAGAGGTTTTATTTTCATCCTTAAAGTCCAGGGTGGCTTTGGCATAATAAAGGTCATATCTCCTAATCATGGTAATGTTCACACACAGCAATATGAGCTCATTGCAGAGAGCTCCAGCACTCAGAAATCCCCGGTTAGAAGGTGTCACCGATTAAACTATCGCATTTCAAAGGCTTCCATACAGTAAATAGGAAAGAAAAGAAGAAAAGGAACCGTGGCCTTTTGTTATTCAAAAAGCTACGGAGAGCGATAATTAACCCATTTTTGTTGAGAAATCATTTGGACAAAAGTCAAGGGATTGCCACCCTGTCAATTGTTAAGTCTAGATAAGGACATTATATTCCACTGTACAAAGAGTGACTGAAGATAGTGAATAGAAAGTAGGCCACTACTATGACTTCCCCTAGTCCATCGAAAAAGAGGTCTATTTTTTTCCACAAAAGAGGTAATATAGTGAAAAAATCTCTTCCTACGTTAAAAACATAACTACGGTGCTTGTTTTTGCATTTTGTTAAATATTCAAAGGTACCATGCAATTAGCATGTCATTAATGAATAATTAATTACTGCTAAAACAGCCTTCAGATTTTTTTGCAACTAAATTATTTAAAGAGCAAATATAACAATGGAATGCAGCTTATCCCCCTTTACTCTGTATTTCCATCAGTGCATTGCTCTGTGATGAACAGGGGGTTATTAACTAGGAGAAAAATTGTATTTTGGAACATGGAAAGATTCCTGCTTCCCTTCCTGCTTGTATTGGGCTGTATAGGGTCAACCCACACACTGTTCCGCTGCCCTCGGCCCTTCAAAGGAACGCAGGGACAAGAAAGTGACGTGGTCCTTGTCAGCAACTGCTAGGAATACCTCAGTTAAAATGTCCAAGATGTGCTTCAGCAGACAAGATTTGGACATCTCCTGAAAAAAACCCAACGCCAAATACATTAAGGACTAGTCCTCCCAGCGCTGAGCAGCAGTGTGCCCTGCCACTCAGCAAGCGCAGTGTATTTTTCTTCATCATTTGTCACCAGCTCTAATGACAGTTACTGTATTATTAAAATCTACCCCACCATACAGCCAAGAGTTAAAGAGAAAGTAATTTGTTGCCACTTGCAGATATACATCACTAGTAAGACGTTAGTTTATATTTATAAGCTGCACATCTGTGAATCAGTTGGCCTACCCATCTGTTAACTGCACCAGTAAACAGTAAGTCTGTGAGCTGCGTATTCCTGCATCCATCACAAATTCTTTCTTTAATTGTATGTTTATGCAACAAACCCCCACTTAAGTGTATTTGAGAATGTTTTGAACAGTGATAATTAGTTTTTATGACTCAATGCTACTCTTCCTAACACTGATTCAACACTATTATTTTAAATAGAGACAGCACTTTCCTCTGACAGTGTCAAAGCAGGTTTTCTCCATGGAGCAGAATTTGTCCCTACAACGATACAGCTCTGGGAAAACAAATCTCTTCCCAGCGTTCCCAAGCGTTACAGTATGCAAATATGATTCTTAATCTCTTCATAAACTTTTCTTTTAGAAGGCGGTCCCTGAAATAAAATACATTAAGAGCCATCAGCCCACCACAAAAAGTTGTGATAAATCTCGGATTGGACCAACTTAGCAGGGGGGTAAGGTTTTAATTTTGGAAACACATTCAGTACGAGACAGTACAGTTATTAAGACAGGCCTGTCTGAGCTCATGAGTCAAGGAGACCACTCACCTGTTTAAACTTAAGATACTCGCTTACATATACTGCTGATTCCAAGTGCTGTTCCATTTCCAAGCAGATTATGCTTGGGTGCTTCACCTAATTTTTGTAAACAAGAAGCTAATGAAGGAAAAAAAAGGCAAGCCATGAAGTTATACCTCTTACTGTGTATCATTTTACTCAGGAAATATTGCATACACCTTTTTGCATAATAGGGGATTTTCACAGTGTTTTTTTCTAATGGCTTTACAACGAAGTTGCGTAGAATGTGATGTTCAACTTCATAAAGCATTTAGTTACAGCATTTATTTTGTTTGAGGAACTGAAAGCACACTTATCTATGTATCATTGTGCTGATGCAAATGGCAAAATTTTCCACATGATTAAACATCATTTTCTCAGGGTATTCTGCATCCAACTGCCTGCTACTCAGTAAATGTTTAGATCGATGGATGGTTGATCCCAAGTCTTACAAGCCTAAAATCCTTCCATATCTAAAGAAACATAGAGGTTTACTTCAGGCCGAAAAAGGGACTTAGGCAGGATCTGGAAAGAATCAGCTGGGCTAAAAAAAAAAAAAAAAAAAGAGGCAAGCTAATTTTTTTTTAAAATAAACCCACACATATCCTTGCAATAATATTTTAAACAACAGGTTACATTTATGCGTATCTCTTTATTTACTCCTTACCAGGACAGTGTTTCACTTAGCGACTCAGAGCAAAAAGTGCCCAGCAGTGAATGGCAGTGCGCTACAGAAATCGCCATTGACTGACAGTAGTGACGCCCACTGGCACCATCAGCCCCAGTAGCTGCCAGAAGCTCCCCTGTAGTTGGTCTTCAGCCACCAAGCTGCTCACAAGTCCAGCATCTGTTCTTTGCTTAACATGACTGGGAGCCGTATGGACACAGTCCTCCTCTCTCATTCCTAGGGGCAGATGCCAGCGTGGTCTTATGTCACTTCCAAGAGAAAAAGCCCTGAACTACACAGTGGCCATCAGACGAACTTCAAGAACAGCAGGCTTAGCAAACTACCATAATAATTTTTAGAGCATGTGGCTGCCGGAAGAAAGATTTTGTCCTCGGTAAGTACTATTGTGATTTTGTGTGGTTATTACAGATACTGAGATAAGTCAGATTAAAATAAACTTTCTGAGGACATACAAAAATGAAGAGTACAAAAGGAGCCCTATCTCCTAAATCCTTTGCCAGTCCAGCACTCCCAAATCCACCAGCCCCATACACCAACAGTTAAGGCTGGCAGCTCACCGGAGCTCAGCGCTAAAAGTCATGCAGTCCCCAGCTTCCCCATGAAAGCGATGACAAGGGCATCAAATGGATGTTTCTGCCAGAACTGGCCAGAGTACAAAATCTCATTCCTGAGCAGATGTCAGGTAGGGCGAACATTCAATCTCCACAAGGCTTGGACAAAAATGTAGGACAGCAGCACAGAGGTGAAAGAGGTTTGGTGAAAAGAACAGACCCCAAGTCTTCAGCCAAAATATTTCAAAGCAACTTCTGCTGAGGAGACGCAGTCAACAATTCCAGCAGGAAAGAATGTCAGCTTCAGCACACACAAAAAACCTTCCACTAACATCTCCCAAATGGAAAAGATATTATAAACAACATTCACCTCACTCTCCTCCCTCCCTGTCACAGAAATGACCACCATTCTTTACTACATACCTTCAAAAACAGTTCTTTGCAGATGAAAAGAAATAAAATCTAACCTTAAGAAGTACATTCAGAGACCCCCTTTATGCCACAGCTCTGTGTTATGGAAAAATGAAGGTAGAAATCTGTTGAAAAACATTTCCCTGCTGTATTGTGATTGACATCTGACAGTGCTCAGTGGTGTCCTAACTTGGATGAATTTAAATGACAAGCTTTCCTTTATAAGTAACAGAGCTCCTTTTACAATAGAACAGCACGATTACTTCATGGAAAGGAAAAAAAGGAAGAATCAAAGTTTTTCTTCAAATCCCTGGGGGCACCCCTGACCTGTCACCAGGCTATGACCTTCCCTTGTTAATCTATGCAAATCGGATGACTCTAATTTGTGGCACCGATTGCTTTGCCACACCTTTAAATTCAGAGATCAGCTATGGGATGATGCCTACATCACACAGAGTTCAGATCACCTTCATGTTGCCAACATTTTTAATGCCATGACAGATGACTTCCCCACCATTCCAGGACAAGGCAGTCCACGGAGCCCTCCAGACTACTTTTTGATTAACATCGAGACAAAAGCCAGTGGTATTTTGCCTCTTCGTTTGCGATTAGCAGCATTGCTGCTGTAAGCATTCCTAAGCAAGAACCCCTGGGAAGAGTATCAGATCCCAGGTCAAGGCACAGACTGCCAATATCATGGCTTCGCTAACAGTCACCCAATCGCTTTTATGGACATGAAAAAAAAATAGAAGAGAAAAAAAAAAAAAAAAAAGGTATTCACTGTAATAAGCACCGGTTCCAACTGAGAGATATTATGTCAAACTCTAAGGCCTGTTTCAAAACTTTCTCCATTCACGTAACTTAATACACTTTGTAAGCCAAAGAGGGCAATATCACAGAAGATGCTCTATGTTCACCTTCCACGTCACACAAAGGCCATGGAAGCTATTTTGTCTGGGTTTAGTGCAGTATGGGAGTTAAACTTTTTGCTTTAAATTGGGTCCTTGTCAAGGATACGCTATTTTTTACTTAACCCTAGCCTAATTTATTTTATCCCTAGTTTTGTCCCTTTTCTCCTGTGAGACTCTTGTCTTTGTAGTGCTGAAAAAGTGGAGATTTTCATTTATTAATGAAAAACTTGCTAATGAAGAATGTGAAAAACACATTTATAATTAAAAACATTATAATGAAAATCCACGTACACACGCATATCTATCCATTCGGAAAGTTACTGGAAAGAAAACTTGCAAACCATTTGCCCAAAACCCAAAAAGCACATGGGAGTGTCACTGTTAATGAAATATTCAAAGAATTTAATATCTAGCCTATGCGATCCATCCATTTAATGCACCTAACGATACACCCTGTGCAATAATCTTATTTGCTTATATTTTGCAATTCTGACAACACTACAACCTGTTAACCATCTTTTCAAACAGACACTGAAGGTTGCCAGTTGCGACAGATTTGGACTAGTGTTGATGGTAGCATGGGAGTTAGTTAAAGTGATTTGATAAGCTTGTAGCAGCTTGAGGGGCGGCGACATTCCAAATATGTAAACAGCATTGTAAACAACATGGCTCATCAATAAATGCAGCTTCTATCTCACACAGTCATTATTAAAATAATAAAAAATAATAATAATATTGAAAAATAGGAAGAAAGGAAGACAGACAGATAAAAAGGAGAAAAAAAACAGGAATAAAGTTTCTTTGTCCATAGCCTCAAATCAATGACATATAGCATCAGGGTTCACTGAAACACTGGCAAATGTGTCAGGAACAGTTGTTTTCAGCATTACTGTATTCTTTACAAGTATTAGGCAGCAAGTACAAGGTTATTATGGGCATAGAGGCTAAACATACAGTGACATACTTCCCAAGATCACTCATGCTTTGTATCAGAGCATTCACTTACTATCGAAGTGGATTATCCCATTTTCCTATGTTGATCCAAGTCATCTCATTACTTACAGAAGAATCCTGGCATACAAGGACCACTTTGCCAACCATCACGTACAACATCCCAGCAGACTCTATTTTTAAAGAAAAACTCTCATATGTTTCTTCTAATGGCTCTTCTATTGAAAAAAAAATTAAAAACTGAAAATAGCTTCCACAGGGATTACAACCTCTGCCACTGGGGAGGCCAAATGCAATTATGGAGCCAATATTTTTTAACGGCTCCCACTCTGATGGCCAATAAGCAGCTTGGTATTCCCCCGTCTCCATCCCCCAAGCAAATTGCTATATATATCCACTGGCGGGCTGCCAGAGTCTTTGGAGGCTCTACACCACAAGCGTGCACAGCGAATCCTGGCCATCTGGTTAGCTGGCTGCATCCCTGCCTCCACGGTCTGCGTCTTCGGGCAAAACCAGTAGCAGGGTATGGGCAAGAACCATTTTAGGGGAGAGTTTGCCTGTGCTGACTGACAAGTGACCCATTCCTTTGCTTCATCCTCAAGAGCTTTTGTCATGGAAATGGATCCCAAAGGTCTTTCAGTGTCACGTGATGTACAGAAGCCCTTTCCATAAGGTAGGGCTTTCCATAGCAGATCTCAAGACCTGTAAATGAGTGGGGGAAGGTGCTGCAAAATAAACAACAGCTCTCAAAACAAACCCTGAAAGCATCTAGGCCCCTATCCAACAAAACACTTAAATGCTCATGTAGCTCTAGAGAGGGAAGGCAGCTCACCAAATATGCGCAGATGCTTGATGGCCAGATTCACTTTTCACGACTCTGCCACAGACTCATCTGTAACCTCATACAAGTGATTTGAGCCCTGCTTCATTTCCTCCAGCTGTAAAACTGGGAAAGTCATCCTGAGTTTCACCACTGTGAATATTGTTTCATACATTGGATTTTTTTCCAATGACCAGACACCGGAATAGCAAATAACCCAGAGATGCTTATACATTTAACTACATACATCCAGCCTCTTCATCAAAGACATGAACCACCCTCCCCCCGCTGAGCAGACACCTTCAAATTTAATTTAAATTTCTGCTCTATGCAAAGGTTTGCTCTATGTAAAAGATCTTTAACTTTCATGAGCCATTGAGATATCATGGTTAAAATTGGCTAGGAAAACGAAAAAAAAATACACACACATACATATATATAACTGTGTCATGCTTTCTCTAATGGGCAATCCTCAAATTCTGTCAATGTATAGGATGCTATGAAGTGGTTTAAAGCTAACTTTGGGGAATTAGTCCTTTAAATTCAATTCAACAAACCATATTACTGTGCCTCCCTTTTTCAGATGCATAAGAAGTCCTTATTATATATTCAACTAGTAGAGGAAGAGTGATTCTGTGAGGTTTAAGAAATAACAACTTGGAAAAAAATTGATTTCCAAAGAACTGGTTACAGTGCTGATTAATATTCAGAGAAGAAGTTCTAGTGGATAGGGACCTGTCCAGGGATTTAGGGGATATAGGATGTAGAAGAGGATCCCAGCTTAAATGCAGACTTCTTTGGAGGGCTGGTTTCATCTCACCAGCAAAATCTCAATAAAATAATGCATTACTACTTCGCAGGGGACATAATCCAGTAAAATATCTCAGGCAGACTTTATACTAAAACCGAAATAACAGGCGTTTTATCTGTGATACTCTCCCTTTTTCTTTTCCTGATTTGCAGGCTATCCAGACTCTACTGATTCCCAAATCTCTGCCCAAACTGATATTAAGGTCACCTTGACAGTGCAACTATAGGATAAGGACAGCTGTTAATTCAGAAAGAGCGTAAAGATTACCACTGCCATAAGAGATTGGTGATTCTAAGCAAGCATGTACATTGACCTAAGATTGTGCAGGAAAAGCAGAACTCTACAGCTGCGTTTGCCAATTCATAGCTAAAGCAACCTCCCAACAGCAACCATGGGGAGACAGAAACACACAGTGAAAGCCATCCATACAACTGAATGGTACTGCCCAACGTGGTTGTCGTGAACCACTTGAAAGGAAGCAAAATTTACCATTGTAGGCTGGAGCAACAATGCCTATTTCCTGTAATTAAACGATTAGTCCCACTTCTAAGCTAAGACTGCAGCCAAAGCACTCACATGGCCAGGGCAATTCCAGAGACCAATCCAAGGTGCTCCCTGCAGCGACCACGGTGCTTTGCTCCCCTCAGCACCCCACCACCCTGCCCTCAGATGGTGCAGAGGTTGCATTTCTCAGAAATCCACAGTTAGAAACCACTGGTGGTACTAGAGATATTATTGTGAAAAGCACGTTGAAAAGCATTCTGACTTAAGCAGTAGTGATTAATTGATAGGAAGCCGTGTTCCTGCCCCCCTCCCATGGCATCTGAGCAGATCTTACCTTTGAAATAACAAGGGGTTAAGATTTGCCATGAATGTACCACCTACATTTTTAAGGTTATAAAAATGGGATGCTTACACTTTTCCTAACCCCTCACCAATGACCAGACCCATATGTAAATTTCACACAGTAGTATTTAGTAGCATAATTAATCCCTACTTTATGTTATGAGTAATATTTCCTATTCCCGACCCTGCAACGTCCTTTAAGAAGATCCATGTTCCAATTAGACTAGCCCATCGGCACTCTTTTAATGAGCAGATTAATCATTCAGATGGGTACAATGGTGTCATCACAGGTTTTAAATATGATAATCTACATCCTAATGGTGCTGCAAAAGCCTTGGCTCACAGCAAAAAAAAAGGTAGGCAAAAATTGGTGATACTTTCTTTTTTGTTCTCTTTCTTTTTCCATATGACACAAGACATGAGAATACTTGGGCAATGCAGAAAGTGCAGCAAGAAGGCAGCTTGGAAAGAGGGGCTGCTGAGGAGCTCGATAATTCAGGTGCAATAATTGTTTTGCAAGGACAGACAGATCCTCTGGTCCCTGAAAAACCTTCTGCCATGATGAGGAAAAAACTCAGGTCTGTCTTGTCAGCCTAACACATCAGCTCTGCCCTTACAGCTTTTTCTCAACACTTATAACACAGCCAAAATTTAAGACTGTAATTCAGAAATTCATTTAATTTTAATAAAGATAGAGATCTTTTCAGATCATGCCCAACTTCAGAATTTCCAAAAGGCAGGCTTGGTATTTTTAAAGCCAAGCAGGACCTAATATATTNATCTCTTATAGTAATAGCACCCTCAAAACTAAAATGCCAGGATTGTAAAGCCAGGACCATACTCCATCCCTGCTCTCAGCATGACAATTAAAAACTTTATGTGCTGTGCCACCCCTTAATTGTGGCTTTGTACTCACAGGGCTTGTTTTAGCAACAGGTAGAAGTTACATCTCCTTTTCCATCTCTTGAGATTGTCTTAGTAAGGCCGGCAGAACGCCAGCGCCTTTGAGGATGTGTACCCTTGATTTACACTGTGGTTAATTTGGATGCAGCCAGAAAAGAACCAGCAACTGTCAATTCATCTACAGCTTGCTTTTTAAACCCATCAAGAAAAGGATGGTGGTGGATATTTGCCTATGAAAAAGCTAATTATAAACCACGATCCGGTTCTGAGGACCGTCCTCTTGTGAACAGTCCCCATGAAGTCATGACCAAAGTCTGAGTAATTCTTTCATCGTTGTCCGAGGAAGAACTGAGTAAGAGACATAAAATTTGGACTTCTCTCTAATGCACCCACACACAATCTATGGCAGAGGACAACTAAATTCTGCTTCAAGATGTCTCAACTTCATTAAAACATGTTTCTGATACAAAGAAATCTTTATTTCTTATCATTAAAGCAAAATCTCTTCTTCAGCAGCCAAAATCTACTTTCCAAAGTCACTGTCAACAGTGTGATTGTATTTTTCAAACCACATTTTTCAGCTAATTGTTGTCCAAAGCCTCCTCACTTTACTCAGATATGTAACTGTAGGAATCAGTCATGCTACTCACTCAATTAAACCGTATCCATCTTGGCCCTTCATCTTTTAGGATCTGATCCAGCTCTCTTTGACTACAAAGATGATTGGATCAGAGCCATTTTGCATAACATGGGTAGAAGATTAGGTATTGCAGTCAGGTCTTCAGGTGTAGTGCCTGAACTCAATCTGAAATTGCCTGCATCAGATAGGCCAATACAGAAAGCTGTTTGCATACAGAAGGAAGCACTGAAATTATAAAGAGCCGTCTTGTGCACATGCACTTGCAGGGCTAAGAGACATTATTCTTACTAATGCACCTTTGCTAATGTCCACAGCACAAAGATCTCTTTTTTTTTTTTCGGTATAACACTAATGTTAGTTGTCCATTATGGTATCTAGAGTCATAATGGGCAAGGAATCCCTACAGTGAAGAAGCCAAAGGAACAACATCCAGAAATAAATTCCTACAGTAGTTATGGGAATAGTGCTGTAGCAAATAATAATAATAATAATAATTATTATTATTATTATTATTATTATTATTTAATTAAATTATTATTATTGTTGTTGTTGTTATTATTATTGTTGTTGTTGTTGTTATTATTATTATTATTTTAAAAACCCCCACATTTTTGCAGTGCATTAATTTCTGTTCATTCATCAAATTNATTATTTAATTAAATTATTATTATTGTTGTTGTTGTTATTATTATTGTTGTTGTTGTTGTTATTATTATTATTATTTTAAAAACCCCCACATTTTTGCAGTGCATTAATTTCTGTTCATTCATCAAATTCAGGAAACCATTAATAAGGTAGCACTTTAGAAGCACTTAGGAAAACCAGCATCAACTGTGAGATGGTCCCTGGGTTGTTCCTCATAGAGGGACTCCCTTACGCCCAACCCAGCTGGCTTCTCTGCAGGCCCCAGCACCAGTAAGCAATGCATTCTTCTGCACCTGACACCAGAGTCTGATACTGGCTGTCACTCTTTGCTGAGGCTTTAACTAACACTATCTATGCAACTCTAGAAACCACATCAAATTGCAGTTTTTCCTGATTTTATAGCAATTTGCATAATAGGTCACCGTTAACACACTCTGCTGAAGGAGAAACAGCTCAACTGAAATCTACCTTGAATGTTTCCATTAAAATATCCTCACTTTTTTCCCCTCTGCCCTCAATTCTGTCAGCCCAGGAGTGAATTAAGAAAATACATATGTAAACAACTATAAATAAATGCAAAAAATAACTATAAAATTAGTTCTAGATGCATAATCCAGTGTGATTCATGTTATGTTCCCACCGTGATCCCAGTTCCAGAAGAGTTAATCAACCATAGCAACCTTCTAATCAGAGCAGTGAACTAATGATCCTATTTCTGAGTAATACCAGTCAGATAAGGCTCTCAAAAGGTAGTTAACATCACTTTGGTGGAAAGGCATGACAAGTGCAAGTTCTAGCAGTGGGTAATGCATCATTCATGCCCCCTCTCGTTCTGACATTTTAACGTTATCTTGTTTTACTGTGTCGGCCTAACACTGCCACTGCTGGCAAATTAAACTGTGAACTTACAAAGTGGGTGGCAATAAATACAAATTATGAGAGTTCAAAAGATGTCCCTGGAGGTGTACTGCCAGACACGGAATGTCTCTGGCTTTTCTGTCACATAGCAATAGACAAGACAAAGTGTAGCACGAGCTGAAAAAAAGAATTAACTACATCATGATGAAAAATGAGATGAAAATGAAAAGAAAAAAGGAAATAAAAAACACAAATAAAAGGGAGATGTAAATGCAGAACAGGAATGAACAAAAGAGCATACCCTTGAAATTTAAAACATAACTCTATTTCGCCTTGCAGAACGAAAGCTATGTAAATTAGGAATCAACAAATGCCTCTTAGAAATATAGACCAACTATAAAACGTTGTCAGAGTTATTACAAAAGTAAGCGGCTCCTCCTAAAGAAAGTGTCACACAGAAGCAGTAGCAGCATGATGTTACAGCGTTTCCATCTCTAGCAGAAATTCAGTGTCCCACTGCTCTTACCCACACTAACAAAGATTTCACATTTTGCATTGACTTAAATGCATGGGGCAAAATCCTCTTCTTGCAGTAAAAAAAAAAAAAAAAAAAAAAAAAAAAAAAAAAAAAAAAATTGAAAAAGNAAAAATTGAGAACGGCCTGAGGTGACAACAAAGAAATTGCAAAAAGCAAAAGCTCCTTGCACAGCCTTATTCCCAGCCTTCCCTATGTTGTGGAGAGAGATAACAGGGGCAGTGGGGTTCCCTTTGCACCCCCCACCACTCTCAGGGAGCTGGTGACCCCCTCAGCCCCACAGAGCCAGGACCCAACTGCACCATGTCTCAGTCGTACTGCAGATTTAGCACAGACAAAATGGGAAAAAGTTAACATTTCCTCCTTCCCTCAGGAAGATAAAACTTTACACGCTATTAACGGGGTCAGAAAAAAACTGATTTTTAATATACCCAAGCCATGAAGCTTATTCAACTTGGTCTAACACCACTAATGAATCTTATAAAACATTTTATCTCCCCCGCCCATGTTCACAAACCACTCACATGAGGCTTGAAAATCACAATAATATCTTCCCAATGTGCAGATATCACTCACACCATATGCAGCACAACTCTGTTTATTTTTCCCTATAAACCATTGGTTTCATTGAAACTCATTAGCATCACCTGTGTTAATTACACTAGCAAACCAATCAACAGCTCCTTCTTAATTAGGTTTTCTTTATTAAAGCCGGAAATTACCAAGGAGACAAAAAGTCAACTGGGGAAATTATGTGAAAAGGAGTGTTTATGCCAAATTACCATACAAAATATAATAAGGAAAGGAAACTCAGTTTGTTTACAGGAATAACAAACAATATTAATTTCCAAGGTCACTGGCACAATTATTAATTACCTGTTTTACATTTTATGGTGATAGTTTAGTCTGCAAAGGCAGAGGTAGCTCATAAAAAAAACCCTTCAGAGTGTGGTTATATTGCATTTTGGGGCCGTGGTCACTGCCAGCGACGTGCGCAGTGTTTTAGGAAGTTACTTGCACGAGCATTTCCCAGATGGGTTGGCACGATGGAAACTCAGCAAGGTACATAAAACGCTCTGAGGCTTGACTGCTGCCTCCCTGAGAGAGGTCCCACGGGAAGGAAGAATATAGCCAGTGAAATCTACGTTGCTCGTCACTGGTGGAAGGCATTTTGGGGTCCAAGAATGCACCACAAGAAGTGCTGCTGCTACAGTTTCTAGGGACCCCACAGAGATGCCACGACTGCCTCCCTTTCCATCCCCTGATACCAGTTAAAATGACTCTCACAGCTCCAGGGAACAGAGCTGGCATGGGCTGAAACAAGCCGCCCTCAACATAACTGGATTTTTAGTGGGGAACAATGTTAAATCAACCCTTCTGTCGAGGAAGTCTGCTGGCGTATCCAGATTCTGCCCCTCTGCTGACAGTAACAGGCTACCAGGCTTCGCTTGCGCCCTGTGGGTCAAGAGCCAGACCCGACAGCGTCCTGCTCAGTCTGGTTGGCATTGGGTTGGTGCCAAGGTGAGGTCAGGGTGCTGGGCCACAGAGCAAACGCTGTGGCTATTGCTGTAGGAGAGTTGCCAGCTGCTTTCTCTTTACATACCCTCCCACCACGAGAGTCCCCTCTGAGTGTTCTTTACCACATTTTATCTTCCCTCCAAGCTTTCCTATGTGCCTGCACACACGCGTGCTCACACTTGTACACACAAGATAGTGCAACTACTCTACCTCCACAGCTCTGCCAGGATCCCTGAAGAATCATTTAGATTTTAACCATCAAAGTAGTTGTTTCTTGATGAGCCCCCAGTCTAGCAACCATGATGAAACCTTTTAAGACATACTGCATCACGTGCTGTTTTGGGTCTTCTGAAGCTTTGTTTTCTCTCCCCATTAAACACCTTGCTCCATATACTGATTTTTCAGTTGACCAATATGAATGTCAATGCTTGAGCTCTGCATTCTTGACCTGACATGTCAAAGGGAACTACTGAAATAAGCCACTCATGAACTGCAGATTATCTGCTGTCAATTCAGCTGGAAATCCAGTCTCAGCAACCTGTTATTTCAGAGTTACTTGCTGTGCTGCACAACATTTCGGTTTAGCTTTCTAAAAATGAGATGGCTCTTCCCAGCCTTGCCCTGCTTGACATGCCTGTGGCTTCACAGAACTGTATTTCTTACTGATTAATTACATAAAAAGCTCAGATCCTGAGTGGTCCTCATCATCACACTTTGTTTCCTAAATGCCCATGAACACATCCTTTTGAAGTTCACTGCAGTTAGTTCAGGTTAACATCCACACATGCTGCTGTTAAATTATGTCAGCTGTTTTTCTGTTGTTTTGTGATCACATCTACACCAATTCCAGAAATGTATCTAATTTTTAATTAAATCTTGGTATTCTCTCCTAATATTCTATTGTATGCATCCTTAGTTAATCACCCACCAGTTCTTCTCAGTCCTGCATTTGGGAAGAATGATTTTCTGTAATGTCACAAACATCCAACATCCTTGAAAAAAAGAAAAATGTCAACTCAGAACAACTTTCCTGTAAGCCAGTTATCTACTGTACCACCACCATCTCAGTCTGCAAGAAGTCCATTTATTAACTGTTCAAATGAACATACCTCAGCTTTATTGCGCAGACCTATTACATAATGGACAACTACCTCATTTCACAGACAGTTGCTTGTAAACTAAGATAATGTGGTTTTCCCCATCAGTTATTCTTGTATGGATTATGGCTTTTCTGCATTTTTTTATGTCTTGATCTTACACACTGCAGTCCCCATTAAGGCACCAGGGGAAGACACAGCAATCTCCTGTGCCAGGACACCTGCCACATCTGTTCTCTGCTTGTACAGCATCTGGCACACCAGGGCCTTAATGCTCTTCTGGGGTCCCAGGTGTGACTGTAGTACAAATACTTCACTTCCTCCAACTTTTTTGTGACACCACTTCATTCCAGCAAAAATTTGGAAGTGTTACTATCCCTTCTCCCCAGTTCTGCAAGGACTCTTTCCAAACTGACACCTCCTTTGATGTTTTCTTTTTGTTTCCTCTCTGAAGCAGGTAATAAAGATGTGACAGATTCAAGAGGGTTGGTGAGAGACTGAGTTGCCTCCTAGCCTCATCCAACCAATGGGGGAAAGGAAAATACACAAGGCTTCAGGTCTGACTCTCCAGAAAACCCTCTTTAAACCATAGTGCTCATGTGGAGTAATGGGGAGTACTGGGAGGGAAGTGACTGCCCTGAAGGTGTCCGTATAATTGAGGATATCTCACACAGGCTTTGGCAGGAGCTTTCTCCTTTCCCTGCTGCCTGTGGACATTTTCCCCTCAACTCATAAACATCCCTCCTTTGCCGCACTGACGCTAATGAAAGCAACACCTAGAATCTCCATTCAGATCACGTTTTCAGGTGAACCAGGGTTTGGTCAGATAAAATACCCATCCCTGCTTTGATCTTCACTATAGGCTGCTGGAGAAGAGGCACTCTCCACTCATTCCCTACATTTTCTTGACTTCCAGAGCACAAGAATAATATGGTCTGCAGATGCAAAGAAACTGGCTGGAAGAGAGTTCCAAGTGAACATCTGAACTCTGGAAAAGTTGTGGTGGCTCTTTAAGCCTTCTTCACACCCTGCCTTACGAGGGAACAACTTACCAATGCAGAGAAGTCCCCACTCAGCCTCTTTCCTCAATGAATGCCCAAAATAGCCCAAAAATAATGAGATGTTGCCTATTATGTCACCTGCTGGACCAAGCTCTTGCAAGGTAGGTAATGTCATGCAATGTGACAAGGCTGTCTCAGGAAAGAGTTATGCATCAGCTGCCCTTTAAAATGGATGATTTTAGAAAAGCATATTGCACCCTAAAGGTGGAGTTTCCAAGCTGTGGATCATTTAAGACAGACCATCACATTCTGTTTTAGAAAGAGACAGGCATATGGAAATGTTCATTTGTTTTATGTTAGTTGGGTGGGAAATAGCCCAGAAAAAAATCCCCTCTGCTAGAAATGCATCACAGTTGCAACAATTCCAGAATGAGTATTTAAAAGACAATTTAAAAAAATATATATTATTTCCCTGATAAACTATAATGGGTCTTTAGAACCCATCATGGTCTACTATAAAAATCATATTTTAAACACTTTTAAAATATGTGTTATAAAGGCATTTTTTAAAATGAACATTATTTACCCAGAAGGCCATAATGGTTCTAAAATGTATTTTGTAAATCTGTATTCAGGGACTTTTTTGTTAAAAAGGATATTTTTTTTTGGCCCAAGAGATCTTAAACAGCTTCCATAGAACTATCAGAATTTACTGTTTTAATAGGGTTGAAATGAAGTTTGGAACATGTTATTGCACATAGAGCAGCAATGTTTTTCAGACAAAAATGAGAAAGAGGAAAAAGGGAAAAGGAAATAGAAGAAAGAAAGGAAACGGAAGAAGGAGACAAGAAGAAGGGAGATGAGAAGATGGGAGACTGCCCACACGACAAAGATGCTCAGGCACAAAAGAGCCACAGTCCTGGCAGCGTATGCAGTTATGCAGTAAGTGAGAGGTTGAGAATTTTCATGAAATAGGGGAGAAAGCATTTCTCAGCTCAAGGGAAAGCACTGCTCCCACAGACTGCAGTGTTACAACATGCCAGCTCTGAAGGAAATAAAATAGAAGAAATAAAACATTGATTTGGGTGAGCAGGAACTGCAGAGCTGACAGCTACCTCGGGTGCATCCTGTAAATGCACAACAGCACCTTGAAGGTAAATAGCTAAGGCTATTTACAGAGTCTTCTCCTGTATGACCGTTACACAAACCCAGCCCACACACTGGTCCATACTGTGGACAAACGACATAAGAGGAGAAATGTGAACAGCCAGAATGAGGTAACATGGCCAGCATCCCACTTGTGCCTGAGTGCAACCATCAGAAGTCACCTCTGACCCATGTCAGGTGGATCAGAGAAACAAGGTAGTCTGTCCATGCTCGGGAAAGGGTCTGCTCCACTCTTTTCAGAGACATTCTCTGGCTGATAAAGAACAAACATAATGACAACGCTTCCATGGTGCTTCATATCTTCAAAGCACAGTGCCAGAGACATTAACCAAACCATCTTCAAAGGCACCCTTCAGCAAACTCTCAAGAGGAAATTATGGAGAGAATAAATACCCTCAAAGAACAACCAGGTGTGGTATCACCAAAAATCAAATCTGCAGCAAATAGCAAATTCTAGACATGTATGCACAAATGCACAGACACGCACACACACACTCTACAGTTTCCAGGAGCCAGAGCTGGTGCTACCAGATGATAGTGAGGCACTGTTTCTGGTGATACTTTGAGCCAATAATTTTGGTGAAGGGGAATCAGACTCCAGTTGAAACACCAGGAAACAGTCCTCACTCAGTGCAGCCTTGCCTTTCAGTGACAAAACCAGCTTTGCTCTCTCAGAGAGCTCAGAACTCTTTGTGCCCAGGTGCCTACTTGTTTGCATCTTGCAAAGCTCCACTGCTCAGCCACACCGGGGTGGTTCTTGCTTCGCAGATGGTGAGTGGCCACCGTGCGAGGCACAGCATCTGCGACCAGAGCGCTGAGGAGGCTCAAGCCACCGAACCAGATCTAGAGAAATTTTAAAATGCTGGCTGCCTTCTTACTTTTTTTTTTCTTTCACACACACCCCCCCCACACACACACACACCCACCCACCCCCCGTAATAACAGGAATTAAGTTCCAACTAAAAGCTAGCAAACATGGTTTGTGCCATAGCACGTAAATATGTCATCAAATCCAACCTCACAATAAGCCTGCTGATGCCACAAAGGGCATTAGTTTAACTAAACTAGTGTAAATGCCTAACACAACACACTGAAACCATTTTAATCTATTTCTAAATAAGATTTAGAAAGAATGACGGGACAGCCAGAATGATGGGACAGACAGAATGACAGGACTGCCTTTTAACTTTTTTGTTTTAATACAAGTTATGATACCTTGTGAGTTAGATATCCATAACTCAGCGTAGTGGGAATTTCTGTATCTGATTGTCTTCTCACACCAGTGCATTGCCACTGGGGTGGAGGAAATCACCACTGGTGGAAATGGCACTGCTAGAGTCACACGAGGTGCCCAGCTCATCCTCCCAAGAGAAGGTTTGGTTGTACTTTGCAAATTGGACACAGCAACAAAGGGATGGGTTCCCCTGGTGGGTGCTAAGCAGAAGGTCAGCCTCTATCATCCGTGGTCGCTTCTGGAGATCAACTATCCACATCTGTGAGTCAGGATAACTGGTGTTAGTGGATGAAGTTTAGAGTGCTCTGCACCTGGAGACCCTCACTCCCCAGGGAACAGGGGGAGTTGCACCTGTAGAGGGGAGACATCTTTGGCCAGATGCAGTCTATCTGGCTCATAGTCACAAAAAGGTCACTAGTCTTCCCCATAACGCTTCAAGAGTTTAAAATACGGTTTGAGGAAGGTTTCAAATACTTTTTCCCCCTCAAATCCATCTACACTTGTTCACTGTGGATTCCAGAGGGATGACCTGGATTTCCTTGCACACTCTCAAGCCAAATTATATCAGTCCCTATTAGGTCATCTGCTAGCTGCACCTGCAGCTCAGGACTGCACAGCTTCTTCCTCTCCGCATCTCCCTACAGTTACGACTGGACAAGGAAGCCTCCTGCATTAGGATAACTACTATAAAGCCGTATAACACAGCCTAAAAACACAATTATAATTGCAACGCCAAAAGCAAGCCAGTCAATATCTTCAAGATTCTAATAGTTTCAAGCACTATTACCTTAACGGTCTCACATCACAGTACTGATTAAAGAAACATTTTGTCTTTTTATCTGTATTCAATGGAGAGTGTAATCACCGGAGCGCGGAGAGCTAAAACATTTATTAGGGAGTATACAGCTCGGGTCAGGCGAGAGCCACCGCTGGAGCGGTGAGCGGCACCACGTCTCTCGCTTCCATTCACAGACCCCATCCCATCACCTCCTCGGCGTCATCTGCTGGGCATGGGACAAGTGCTGGAGGAAGCCGTGCTGCTACTCCAGCCCTCTGACAAACCCTCACAGGAGGAACCCCCTCAGGGGTTTCAACTGGCAGCATCACTCACGGCAGAGGTATTTCTCTTCAGCTAAGTCAACAAGACTCACACATGGGATCCATCATCAATCTCCAATGTGGAAAATGCGTGTTTTTTTCTAGAAAAGTAAACAAGCTAATCTACCTTTACCAAAAGCAGACCTGCTCTTCCTCTAGAATTAAAAAAAAAAAAAA
>VZRU01000658.1:507942-551394 GCA_013398155.1 Pedionomus torquatus
GAGGCTAAAAACATTTGAGTATGAAACTGTTTTAATTTTCTTTGCAGGGGGTGAAGTATTGCTTTGCTTTGTTTTGATTTATTTCTTTTTTTTTTTAAAGTTTGTTTCTAAAATACATAAGAAAAAAATTGAATTCGCTGTTGGTTCTACACTTCACAGTTCTTGTCACCCTCCATGCGCATTGAAGAGAGGAAATGATTAGGCCCACTGAAATCAGCTGGAGATGCTGGTGCTCTGTAAACTGCACTGGACCCTGCAGGAATGGGCCAATAGCATCCAACCGGTCACTTTGCATAACTGGTCACTTGCCAGCTCAGGAGAGAAAAGCATTTTATGAGACAAATGATATAACATATACCAGATTGATTTCTACATTTTTCCCCCAAACAGTCTTCTAGAAACCTGATGAAAAGCAAACAAGCAAAAATACGGCCATGACTCGAACAATAAATATATTACTGGTGGATAGAACAGGTTATACTTTATCACCTCTGATCAGCCCAAACAAGCAACGACTCCCCACAATTTACCTAACCTTCCTGAAATTTTAGAGGGCCAGCCATTATTGGAAAACCATGTCTTCACGTAGAAAAAAAGAAAACTAAAAGGAGATGTTGGCTGAGAAATCGATGCATTACCAGGATGCATTTTAGAAATCCAACGAAAGTAAGGAAGATTTTTTTAAAAATATAATAATCACTCAAATAAACAAAATCTAATGCTGAATTCCCAAAGTAAGACCAATTAAAGCTCTCTTTATGACTGCAAACCTGACAAGCTTACAATTTCACCCTGTTGCAGTAGTGTGTGTGTGTGTTTTAATGTAATATTAATGAGGCAGGATGGAGGGTCATAAAAAGTGATAGGTTTTTGCGATGGTAAATTATAAATCGGTATTGATTTTTCCCGGCACTAATGCAGCCAGCTTATTGTAAGACACCACAGGCAAAGTGCACTTTATCAGATTAGACTGGAGCCTGGTATCAAATATACATGAGAAAAAGGATGCATTTGTGACTTAGACTAGACTTTTTTTTAATGATACATGAAATTTTTAAGGAAAAAAGTCTCAGAATATTAAGAAATTAAATACCATTTTAAAAGATCTCAGATGGTAGCAAATAGATATTAATGTCACATTAGGATAATTTGTTTTTACACTGATGGAATATAGGCTTATATAGGAATATAGGAATAAGTACGTGAACTAAATCCTGCTCAGATTTAACCATGTGCCTAATCAGTCCAATTTATGATGATCTCAACTGTTCATGATAAAATAGTTCCTCATTTGCATAACACGCCTGAAGAATCAGGCCCTACATCTGCTTATGACTATATGTAATACAGAGTCACAGGCATATACATCTATGCGGGTAGTATTGATTCTGCGTGTGTTACATTTTACATCCTACACTGCTTTGAAGAAGTTGTTTGTTTTTTCCCCTGCATACGTACCACCCCGCTATGCCAGCCAAGGACTATGAAAGAGCTTTTCCTTGTAGTACTTTTATTGCTTAAACGCTGTGAAGCTTTTCTTTCCCTTTCATCTCAAAATGCATTGGGAGTTGGCCGCGCAGTAAAACTGGGCGTTATTTTTAAAATCAGCTCTGCTTTTCATCTCCTGACCTTCCCGCAGTCGGGATTTCCTCATTAAAACATTTCAGTGACGCGGATAATTGACACCAAAAATAAAATAAATTTAAAAAAAAAAGAAAGAAAGAAAATTTGAGGACAACAACAACGACCATAAAAAGCACCGTTACTTTCTGCAAAGTTGCTCTGGATGAGGAACAAACCAGCATTGTTTTTGCTTCGTCCAACAGGGAAAGGGCTGCACAAAAGCACATCCCTATATCCCTCTGCTGGGTTTGGGGGACTCTGCCATCCCTCGGAGGCCGTGCTGCCAGCGAGGCTCAGAAACCCTTCACAGTGCCTTCCTCGTGGTTCCCAGCTCATCTGCTGCCCACAGCCCCCCCGTCACCCCAGACGTGCCCATCACCCCCCGAAGCAGCGCCATACCCTGCCTCGCTGGCACAAGCAGCCTGTGTGCAAAACTCACTATTTTTCCCCAAACCCCATATGTTTATTGACAGTTTGTTAACAAACAGCCACTGTGCAGGCTGCCTGGGAAGGCGGGCGCTGAAGTGAAGTGTGAACCCAAATAAGTAACAGAGGAAAGAGGGGAGGGGGATGGAGGGGGAATAGCCCAGGTGTGTTTGGGGAGTATTTTCTGCAGGGAAGGAGGTGTGAGGTTGGGGAGGTGGGGACCCCCGGCAGCATCTAAGTCTCTTAGGAGGTTTAAATGAAGGAGCATTGAAGCCGGTGCCACCCGCTGCCTGTCACGCTGGAGAGCCAGCTCCCAGCCTGTTCTGTATTTTAGCCATTGAAACTAACGCTTGGCATTGCACTCGCAAAAGGTTTCTGAAACATTTTGCCTCCCCTATATTTCAATTCTATGATTTGTACAAGCAGACTAAGAAAGGGGTGAGAAACTGGGAGAGGAGGAGGGTGCTGCTTTTTCCTTTCTAACATACGCGCACAAATACTCCCAAACAAGCCCAAAGCATCAAGACCTGGCCATTGGAAACCACACCGACTGCCGCAGATTTCAGCTTACCAGAGCTGACCCCACGGAGCACAGCCCACTGACACCAAGGATGGAGCCCACAGTGAGCCACGGCATCTCGTAAAAATACTTAGGATTAAACCAACAAAGAAACTCCAACACAAACAGCCTCATTAGCAGATTGCCAGCAATCCCGCTTCTCTTGCAGTGATGCATTATATCACAGGATAAAAATTTGAGGCCTGACCTTAACAATCCTTTCTCAGACGAAATTCCTATAAACTTCAATGGAAATTTTGTCCGTCTCAGGACCGACTGGGCTTTCACCTTGCAACTCTTCATGCACGGGAAGTAATAAGAGGAAACTTCTCTTTTTGACAAGACCTCGTCAGGTAAAACCTAATAAAGCTAAAAAGGAAATTAGGAAAATGGAAGGTTATTCCCAAAGCAGCCCTATCCTGCCTCAGCTAAAGCCAAGAGCAGAGACGCCTTCAGCCTGACCAAGCCAGATTCCCACCGGCACCGACGGTGTAAATCAGCATCACACCCGCCATGGGCATGAGCCGAGGATGTGTCAAACCAGGGGGACACAGATGTGACTTCACACGGGTCCCACCGAACTCAACGGGACGATAAAGCGCAGCATAGAAACCTGAAAGAAAGGCCCCTCGGCTGCCTCAGTGCAAACTCATCGCGCTCCCAATCAAAGAGGCACCTTTAAACTTACTGCTATAAACATCACTAAAGTGAAACAAGCCATTTTTTAAAATGTATGTTAATTCCACTTTATTAGTGATGCCAAAGTCCTCATTTACATATTTTCATAAAAATTACACAGAGGTTTTTGCTGCTTTAGGGATAAAACTAATAAACAAATACATAAATTAGTATATTTTAATTAAATATTATCCCATGAAGTAATATTGTATCCCATTGTCTGAAAAAAGAGAAAAAAAAAAAAAAAAGAGAAACTAAAAAAGCACTTCTGCCTTGAAAATATGTGTTGTATTAAAATATTAGAACTCATTAAAAACTAATTTGAAAATCATTTTACTTAACAATCATAAAAATTTTGAATTGTGTATTCTAATACGTGTTATTTGTTTTGGTACAGGACATTATCACTGCAGCATGCATTACCATTAGAATATACATACATTAGAGGCATCCTAATGCCTCCAGATTCTCCTAGAAAATAGCAAAGACAAGTGCTGCCTGCAAATGTATCACCAATTCCATTTGAAATACTGGATTATTTCTATTCTGTAGCGTCACAGACAGTACATAGCATACACAGACCTACAGAAGCACACGTTAATTTACTTTTAGGTCCATATTTCACAAGGGAACACGTGAAATGCATGTATGTATTTTGGGCTGGGATATCACATGCCATTATGACTTTGAAATGTTGCTCTGAGCACAATAAATGGGACAGTTTAAGCAGTAAGGTGTGGCTGGGGCTGCAGGGGGAAGTCCAACAGGCAGAAACCAATCACAGCTTAATTGAGTATTTTAAAGTAGTCTGCAGAAATAGCTTGAGTATTAAGGAAAAGAAAATAAATCAAATGCGCATTAGAACATATTCGCCTCATTAGAAGGTTTTTCTGTAACCCTGCTTTCCCTTGGAAGGGACAAATAAACCTGGACTCTGCGCTTTCATTACTCCCTATCTTCCACTGTAATTTTTTTCTAAATGTAAGATTATTGCTTTTCAAGGCAGGTATTTAAATGAAACAGGCACTCCATTTGGCATTTTCACTGAAAAAGCTTGGTTATGTTTCCTGGAAATTGAAAGAAAAAAAGTTGGGCTCGAAAAGGAAACATGAGGAGCTTTTGCATACATAAATGCGCTTGCTGAAAAGGTACGCTCATTTATCAGTCTTCCTGAAAGTGTAATTGACTGTATATTTCTATTAAAACTATCTTACACTATAACCTTAAGCCATTCAGAGTCCATACCTTCAGGTATCTGTTTCCAATAGCACCGATTGCGCAGTGATGGTGAGCAACAGGACAAAGCCAAAGTAATTAAGCAGAAAGCTTGAAGACTACCCATCTTCAGCGTTCTTTGAAGGCACATTTAATTATTGCTTGGATGCTACAACATGAGGCAGTCCATGCCATTCAGAAAAATAAATCGCACTGTATGGGTGGGAAGACAGAGAGTCCCCACGAAAGTTAACAGCTTTGGATAATCCAAAGGAAGCATGTTCAGAGAAGTGCTTAATCTATGGAGAAAAATCTCAAATCAAGTTTTTTTTCCCATTGAACTTAGGGGTTTCTTATCTGCCCCAAAAGAGGAGTTCCCTGCAGCTTAAACTCCCCAGATTATACTGTTCTAGAGGAAATTAGGTATCTCATTGGGGAAATTGGGGGTTCCGATGGTACAACCAGCAAATGAAAAACCTCTAGTGTGGAGTTCCCTGCCAAACAGTATTCAGACAAGAAAAAAAGCTGTCCCCTGAACTCGCCCAGGCACTTTAAAGGCTTTAAAAAATATTTTCAAAGTGTTCCTTTTAAACTGGTAAGGCTCATAAGACACTGTAAGATTAGTCTTAATGTGCAGAAGTGACTCATCTACAGCGACATCAGAAAGAGCCCAATGTCCTCTCTCACTTTACAGTCAGCCTTATCACCCCCTGGCCTCCCCCCCAGTCTTCCCCATAAATATTTAAACAAGAAGCAAAGTGATATATTATGGATATCATATTCAAAACCACCTAAGTGACTTGCTTTAATCCAAGATCCACAAAGGTATTTAAATATCTAAATTTCCGTTTAGATGCTTAACTCTCCTTTCAAAGCCATGGAAAAGCAGACTCCTGCAGACCATCTAAGATCCTCATATTTTTGTGAATCTGGCATTAAGTTACTCACTAACACAGTGTTCAGCATCTCAGCCATCACCTCTGGAGTGGTCAACAGATGGATTAGCAACATCACCCGAGCAGAGGAGGTGCAACCTGGTAAAGCAGCACTGGAAGATGTATAGAGAAGATCAGCTCCATGCATCTGATGCTACTAAAAGGCTGCCCCTGTGGTACTGACTCCTGAATTTCTTCTCCCCAAATGCAGTGCAGCTGGATCAGCAGCCACACAGCTGTCTGGCATCAGAAACCACCCCCCACAGCTCTTCAGGGTGGAAATCCTGGATCACAGATCAATGCCGCTCCAGTTTTACATGGAGGAGTTCCCAGGGGACACACTGTTTCTCACAGCAGCTTCTCCAAGGTGGCCAGGTCCCCCCAAAGCTTTGGGAAGCTTATAATAAGAATGAGGATTGCCAGATTCTCTCCGGTAATTATGAGTTATCCCCCATTTCGTGCACAGATTGCATTCTGGCAATCCCCACATGGCAGGGCTTTGGGGTCATCGTCACAGCCAAGGCAAGAAGAAAGAAAAACCTCTGTCTCTGCCATTGCCACCAACATGTCCACCTTGTCACAAACTTCCTGAACACAGAGCAAATGCTTGAAGCTAGACATCCAAACCAACAGCACGCTTTGCCCAGGCACAGAGAGTCCTACAGCTCTGCTTAATTACAAGTAGAAGATTCTCAAATTTTCTTACGTGACTGATGTTACTATAGCGCTGTAACTTCATTGACAAGAGGGACCTTGTTGTATCATCTCCATCAGAGGTGGTGGCATCCCCAACAGGCAGACAGATTTCATCTCTATCTTTGCTGACACCCCGCAAGCTAACAAAACGCAAACTTTATATTCACAAACACCTCCTGTGTTGCATGATAAAGAGAAGTCGCAAAGTCTGGTGAACAACTAATAATGAATGATAAGAACACTAGGTAGGCAACTGGGCGGAAGCTTTGGCAAAAAGCCTCCTTCTTTCTTCTCACACTCCCATTGTCTCCAGTGGGATCGTTTGCACACTGGGTGCTTGGTAAACCACCATACTCAGTTGTACTTGCCATCAGCCCCAGGCACCAAATGTCAGTGGCAAGGGTGGGCACTGAACCTAAAAAAATGGAGGATTAAACCAGTTCCCTCATGCCAGAACCACTTACATTAAACTGAGCGCTTTTTTTTTTTTTTAAGAAAATAATAGTTTTAAGTTTTCTGGACTACCCATCCAAACTGCAGGCTACCTCAGCAGAGTCCAATGTCCTTACGTCCTGACTCCAAAACCAAGACAGCAGACTCACAGCAAGATGTAAACAGGCAGACACTCCAGCAAAGGGAGCACTTCTCTTGCCATCAGCATGGTGCTGATTTTGTAATCAGTCTGGAAGTTTTATTTTTAACTGCTGTGCTAAGGTTTTACAGAGACACAATTGTTCTTTTGAAACCTTGCTAATAGGGCTGATCAGTAATACTATTACTATATACAGAGCAGAAAAGCACAGCATAATGAAACTGTACTATGAGAAACTATGAACGAAATATTCTTTCTATAAAAAGCATTTTTAATAAAACATGTAATGGCTCCAGAAACTGCTCATCATATTCAGATGAAGAGACTGGTTCTGCAATCAGTGGGTGCTCAAAACATCCCCATCTCCTCCAGGCCCTCACATTATTCCCCTCTGAGAGAGCGCATCTGGCAAAGTGAAGATGGGGACTTTTCCAAGCTACTTTCATGTTGACCACATGCTTTAAAACACTCAGCCCGTTCCAAGGAACAAAGTGAGTAGAGATACTCCTTCAGTGACTCCTAGGTCAATGTGATATACTACAGACACATTTAGGTATTCTAGGCAGATTCCTGTGATGTATAAATTCAGTGCCAGGATCAGAAATTCAACTGTGGGTCTCCAAAATTTACATACATCCCCTGCAAATCATCATTTCTCTAAGCACACTACCTAAAAGCTTATTTACAAAAGTGTGCTATCAATATAGCATGCACATATGCACAAAGGTTACAGCCAACAAGTGGACACAGATTTTTATGGTGTGCAGTCACTTGAGGAAAGTTCACAGCTTCTCCTTCCTGAGAAGCTTTTTTTTTGAGGATAAAAAAGCCCTTAAAAACTGAGATTGTTCTTCCCATTATTCCTTAAAATACATAGAAAAAGCCAATTCTGCAAGACAGGATTCCCTGCTGTGAGCAAATTTAATAGCATTGAATCAAAAGGCATCAGACAAGCCCTTTTGTCCAGTCGGTAGGCTTTTTGGAGTGACAGCGGAGAATGATCTAAATAAATCACCTCCAAATTAACTCTAGGGAGCAAGAAATATGCTAAAGGAGCCCACTGACATACTGATCAAGCTCTAAAGTTGTTTATAAATTATAGGGTGCTCTCCTTCCTGAGCCCAAAGGTTTGCACTTGGTTTCCTCTGAGTAATTTTGCCCCATGAACTTTATAAAAGTCCTAGAGCTTGATCTTCTAAATCTTTCTAAGCAGTTAAGAAACATGTGTACATGGCCCACCTTCTATTCCTGTACCATTTTAACAACTCAGACCATATCTGTACTTTTTTCATGATACCATTGCCTACAGTTATCTGAACAGAATAGTCTTGGCTGCCAATTCAACATTTCTTAGGTGTTTAAAGTCCATTAAAATGTTAAAAGTATTTTTTAAATGTGTGAAAAGTATTTAAACACTTTGCAGACACACTGCACAATTCAAATCCTTTGCTAGATGTGGTGCACCTTTCTAGGTACTTCTCTGATCCTCCCTGCTGTGCCATGTGAGCATGTCATGGTGATTAGTGGGTTTTAACCTCACAACAATGAGGTGGAGGCACGAAAGGGATTAAATGTCTTGCCCAGCTCCATGCCAGGAGCCTGTGGCAGAGCAGTGAGTCACGGGCAGGACAGTTGGATTCACTGTGCACTGACCTATCCATAAAAGCAATGTTTCTTGTCAGAGAATTAAGATTTCTTTTCCCCCCCCAATTTATATTGGGAGGGGTCAAGAAAGAAATCACGTTATTTAGCACAATTGTAAAAGAACACAGTCAGTGACCCCAAAAGTTCTTCTTTAAAAGTCAGTAGATTTTAAATCCGTGTTTATATATAGAAGTCATCCCAGTATAATCAGTTTTCAAAACACCCTGTATTTGCCACTGCTGCCTTTCAGAAGGGGGGAGAGGAGAAACAGACAGAATTGTTTTGTTGTCAAGAAAAATACATCTAGCATAAAATGTTAAGGTTGCCAAGAGATGACAGTATTTGGCAGCATCCTAAAATGTTTGTCATTTTAAAAGTATTTATGCTAAGGCAGAAAATAAACTATCCAACACTTTAGCCACTTTAAGTGATTAAAACAAGTCATTAGAATTTAAGTTTAAAATACTCTTAGATAAAATTTTCCCTTGCCTAACTAGCCAGTTTTCCTTCCTCAGAGAAAAATAAACCTGCATGCAGTTTTTTTTCTCTTAAAGCTTGTGTCTTAGAGCTAAGTGCTCTTGCATGATGTAGGTAAAACAGAATGTGGTAGACTTTGAATATCGTTTTTCATTGGAAACATTTTCAATTACTACACTGCTGAATAGAAACAACTGGGGAGGAGGGGGGGAGTTCTTGCACCAAAAATGCAAGAACTTCTTACAGAAATACAAGTAGGTGCATTTAGTTGCCTGAGTTTACATTCTAACATGAATGTGGCAAATTTTCCTGACAACAACTTGCCTTACTTCTATTCCTTGTACTGTGTTTGCAGTATTTACAAATGAACATTTCTCATGAAGCTGGANAGCATAATGAAACTGTACTATGAGAAACTATGAACGAAATATTCTTTCTATAAAAAGCATTTTTAATAAAACATGTAATGGCTCCAGAAACTGCTCATCATATTCAGATGAAGAGACTGGTTCTGCAATCAGTGGGTGCTCAAAACATCCCCATCTCCTCCAGGCCCTCACATTATTCCCCTCTGAGAGAGCGCATCTGGCAAAGTGAAGATGGGGACTTTTCCAAGCTACTTTCATGTTGACCACATGCTTTAAAACACTCAGCCTGTTCCAAGGAACAAAGTGAGTGGAGATACTCCTTCAGTGACTCCTAGGTCAATGTGATATACTACAGACACATTTAGGTATTCTAGGCAGATTCCTGTGATGTATAAATTCAGTGCCAGGATCAGAAATTCAACTGTGGGTCTCCAAAATTTACATACATCCCCTGCAAATCATCATTTCTCTAAGCACACTACCTAAAAGCTTATTTACAAAAGTGTGCTATCAATATAGCATGCACATATGCACAAAGGTTACAGCCAACAAGTGGACACAGATTTTTATGGTGTGCAGTCACTTGAGGAAAGTTCACAGCTTCTCCTTCCTGAGAAGCTTTTTTTTTGAGGATAAAAAAGCCCTTAAAAACTGAGATTGTTCTTCCCATTATTCCTTAAAATACATAGAAAAAGCCAATTCTGCAAGACAGGATTCCCTGCTGTGAGCAAATTTAATAGCATTGAATCAAAAGGCATCAGACAAGCCCTTTTGTCCAGTCGGTAGGCTTTTTGGAGTGACAGCGGAGAATGATCTAAATAAATCACCTCCAAATTAACTCTAGGGAGCAAGAAATATGCTAAAGGAGCCCACTGACATACTGATCAAGCTCTAAAGTTGTTTATAAATTATAGGGTGCTCTCCTTCCTGAGCCCAAAGGTTTGCACTTGGTTTCCTCTGAGTAATTTTGCCCCATGAACTTTATAAAAGTCCTAGAGCTTGATCTTCTAAATCTTTCTAAGCAGTTAAGAAACATGTGTACATGGCCCACCTTCTATTCCTGTACCATTTTAACAACTCAGACCATATCTGTACTTTTTTCATGATACCATTGCCTACAGTTATCTGAACAGAATAGTCTTGGCTGCCAATTCAACATTTCTTAGGTGTTTAAAGTCCATTAAAATGTTAAAAGTATTTTTTAAATGTGTGAAAAGTATTTAAACGCTTTGCAGACACACTGCACAATTCAAATCCTTTGCTAGATGTGGTGCACCTTTCTAGGTACTTCTCTGATCCTCCCTGCTGTGCCATGTGAGCACGTCATGGTGATTAGTGGGTTTTAACCTCACAACAATGAGGTGGAGGCACGAAAGGGATTAAATGTCTTGCCCAGCTCCATGCCAGGAGCCTGTGGCAGAGCAGTGAGTCACGGGCAGGACAGTTGGATTCACTGTGCACTGACCTATCCATAAAAGCAATGTTTCTTGTCAGAGAATTAAGATTTCTTTTCCCCCCCCAATTTATATTGGGAGGGGTCAAGAAAGAAATCACGTTATTTAGCACAATTGTAAAAGAACACAGTCAGTGACCCCAAAAGTTCTTCTTTAAAAGTCAGTAGATTTTAAATCCGTGTTTATATATAGAAGTCATCCCAGTATAATCAGTTTTCAAAACACCCTGTATTTGCCACTGCTGCCTTTCAGAAGGGGGGAGAGGAGAAACAGACAGAATTGTTTTGTTGTCAAGAAAAATACATCTAGCATAAAATGTTAAGGTTGCCAAGAGATGACAGTATTTGGCAGCATCCTAAAATGTTTGTCATTTTAAAAGTATTTATGCTAAGGCAGAAAATAAACTATCCAACACTTTAGCCACTTTAAGTGATTAAAACAAGTCATTAGAATTTAAGTTTAAAATACTCTTAGATAAAATTTTCCCTTGCCTAACTAGCCAGTTTTCCTTCCTCAGAGAAAAATAAACCTGCATGCAGTTTTTTTTCTCTTAAAGCTTGTGTCTTAGAGCTAAGTGCTCTTGCATGATGTAGGTAAAACAGAATGTGGTAGACTTTGAATATCGTTTTTCATTGGAAACATTTTCAATTACTACACTGCTGAATAGAAACAACTGGGGAGGAGGGGGGGAGTTCTTGCACCAAAAATGCAAGAACTTCTTACAGAAATACAAGTAGGTGCATTTAGTTGCCTGAGTTTACATTCTAACATGAATGTGGCAAATTTTCCTGACAACAACTTGCCTTACTTCTATTCCTTGTACTGTGTTTGCAGTATTTACAAATGAACATTTCTCATGAAGCTGGAAGTAAATTTGGATCTATTTTTTTATTTTATAAAGACGTTGATGTGTTTTTTCTGACATGCCTCATGAACCCAGTCAATCACAAGTCTTTCTTAATGGAAACCACATGTCTGCCCAGAACTGTGTAATTACAATGCTAGGATTCTTGGCACTGCCAGGAAAAGGGGCATTGTCAAACCAATTAGAGTTTATTTATTTACATACCATTTCTGGATGAGAATGTTTTTTTCTTTTATGCTGATGCTGAGAAAATATATGTTTCATCGAGTAGCTGTAACTTTTGCTAGATAGTATTACATTTTGTAGCAATTACATCTCTACTGTTCAGTTACTTTGCACGTAAGGAAACTTTCCTTTAAACGGAACAGCTGGGAATAGCATCATGAATTTTATCAGCCCAGTTTTCATTTGTTTCAGATGATGAAGGAGATGTGAGGGCAGCTGTTTTCCTAAACTCAACAGAGTCAGTATTTCCACCCACTTCCACCCCACTATGAGCTTTTCATTGTACAAGACACCTTATTTGTACATTGATCCTCCTGAAGGATAACGCTTTCTACACCCCTGTAAACTGGTACCTGCAGCCAGCCCTGGAGAAGCACAGCCTGTCTCAGGGGAAAGAAGGACCAAGTCTCCAGGAGGTGATCTGCAAAGCTGCTCTAAGGTAGATCCCTCTGGACACCATTAAAAAGAAAGTTAACGTGTTTCAGGAAAGCCAAATACCATGCAGCTTTGCACTAGGAAATACATTGAATTGTGTGTGCTGCTGCTGGAAGGTTACAAGAGACCAGAAGAGGCTGTGTGGTGGGAAATGCATTCCAGGGACACCAAAAAAAAAAAAAAAAAAAAAAAAGAAGCCAGAGCCTGAACTCTGGTGCGCCACATGTCCCTCAGGTACCTTGCACACTGTAACCTGCTGAGATTTCCCTCTGCTCTTTCAGAGTCATCCCTAATGTCTCCAGGCTTTGATCCCATCCTGGGGAGTCACAACACCTTCGTATCTCCAGAGGAACAGGAGGGAGCAAAAAGGGACATGCCCAGGGCCCAGCAGGATGCCTGTGGCAGAGGAGAGGGGTTAAACCCAGCACACACACACACCACCCAGCACACACACACACACACCCCAGCCACAAGCCAGAAGGGGTTGGGCCAGGCTGATTTTCAGGGCTGACCCACAGGAGACCTCCAAGGACCAGGAACCATCCTCTCCTGGCTTTACACAAATCTGTTGTGTGCCATAGTCCTAAGCAGCAAGCCAGTGTCAGCCGGGTGAGATGATCCCCTCCTGTGGCAGGGGAGATCAGAGTCTGCTGTCTGAGATCACAAGGTATTTAGTAACAGAGAGATGTTGGACTAAAACCTTCCAATCTGGACCAGTACCTGCTGGGATGCTCTCTGGTCATGGGAAACACCTCCTCCCCAAGGTTGTGTTATGCCTTTCCACTGAAAACACTGAGGAAGGGAAACAGCTGTAAAAATCTCCTATTTAAAGCTCCTGATGCTTCAGAGCCTTCTATGAAATCCCTTGTATGAGATTATTTCTGTTTGCTTTTTTATTATTATTATTTTATTTGTTTTTAATTGCTGCTCCAACCTTTCATGACTTCCTCATCTTTGGAAAGTTCCAAAGCATTAAAAGGAAACATTAAGTTCTGACGCCCTCCAACATTATTTTTCAGTTTAATCATTTTTCCCCATTTTCCTCCTCTTTCTCTGTGCTGAGTGAGGGTGGGAAATAGACAATTAAGGGAAACTCAAAACTCTCAGATGTTTCAAATATGAAAAAGTTTAATAAAAGTTTTCCCACACATCGGCAGAGAAATAGGGAAAACTGTTTTCTTATGAAATTCTCAAAGCAGAAATGACCGAAACATTCCTGGGTTTTGTATTCACCACTCCCACCCCCATCTTTTGAGCCAGAAATCTCTGCTTTATCTTGCACTCATGCTTGTGGTGCATTTCTGTGAGAGAGCAAGCCCTGCCCTGATGATCTTACACTTCGTAAGGACCAGACAGATGTGGGGTGAGGGCTGAATCGGCGGCACAGAGAAGGGAAATGACTTGCCTGAGGTCGTGCAGTGGGGCAATGACTCAAGCGATTTCCAATAACACAGTTAAAGGTTTTAAAGAAATGCTGCTTGATTCACTGCCCCGCAGCCCCAGCCTCGTGCTGCTGCTGCGAATAGTACGGTCCCGACAGCTACGGAGGAGTTACACGGTGCTGTGTCCAGCCAAGTGTTTAAGCAAAAGTTGGCATTGGTTCAGCTGGGAGGGGAGGTAATGGGGAATGGAGGTTTGTGTTTTAAACTATAAGTACTGAAAAAGAGAGGGAGGCTCCTGAGATAGGCATCTAGGTGGCTATTTTAAGAGGTGATGGAGGTAATGCACATCTTCCAGAAAGAGCAAGTGAGGATGAAGATGAGCTGACAGGTTGGGCAGTGGACAAAATATTCTTTTTTTTTCAGTTACATCACATCTTTTCCTTCCACTGCAGTCCATATCCCTTGACATCTAGCTACTCAGCTTTTGGGCATTCACATCCCTCCATCCTCCTTAAATTGGTGGCCCATCACCCTCCTCATGCAGCAAAACAATGCAGAAAACCTCTTGGTACCAGCAGCCAGTCAGCAGCACAGGGAACCCAGCAGCTTCTCCTTGCGGGAAGCAAACGACCCAGAAAGAAAAGAAAGGCAAGGAAAAGGAGCTCACAGGGAAGATTATCTGCCTTCACAGATCAGGGAACTCCAGGGAGAGCCTGGATTATAATCCAAGTTAAATTTTCATCTCTGCTCTATTTGCAAAGCGCTGCTGCAGCTCTGGTTGAGCTGTCTTTAAACTACTGAAGCCAGGTTCAGCATCTCTTCACCAGGAGGCAGGAAAAACCCTGTTACTTTGCAAAGCAAACCCATGAAAACGACACAGTAACTACTGGATTTCAATGCTGATTTCAAATTACAAAGCACAGGAGCAACTTTCCACATGCATTTTCTGATTCTGCTTTCTATTCCTGTCAAGCTGCAGCCAGAGTTTTGCCAGTGAAAAGTGCTATAAACAGCCCTGGCCTAGCTGAAAAAAGCAATATGCCGTCAGTCTGACATCTACCTCGCTTTTCCGCTCATTGTCAGCACTTTGATTGATGGTGTTGTTCATTAATGTGGGACGATTGTCAGCTTTTCCTGAATAAATATAAAAAGAAACAAAGAAATCCCCACCCTTTTCAAGCCAGAGTGAATTATTTCCTATTTTCCTTTGCTGAATTCAGGCATGTAACAGTACACTGCTCTCAAAACACACTGGAGATTTAACCACAAAGTAGGAAATTGGACTTCGGATAGAGGAACTAAAACTTTACTTAAGTAGTAGGTACAGTAATTAAATTTTACTATTATTTATTTTCCAAAAGGAAAAAACCCAATGCTATGCCCTAAAGGATTCTGCTTTAATACAGTGCTTCAATTTTGTGCAAAAAGCTAAAAGAAATCTATTTGGTGAAGACTAAAATGACATGTGAAAAGCAGAGGCAATCACAAGCACTGCGAAAGATAGGCAGAGATTCAATTTAGTACAAGGCTGCATCTTAATTCACACTGGGGAGAAAGGGAAAAGTGATGTGAAAATTCACATACATTTGAAGTATTTAAAAGACGGGTAAGTTTTGTTGGGCCCTCAGTACCCCCAAAATACTCCCCATGGTATCTTGTCTGTCCAGGAATCATTGAGGCTTTGGACGTCCTCATTGTCTTTTTTGTATTCCCATCCACCAGCAATTAAAAGAGAAGGAGATGCCATAAACCCATCCTAAACTCTGTCTTAACATTTGCCATTTTCACTACACATTTTATCTCCATGAGTTTTCCTTGCGCTGGCACCTTTAGCTTTCTGCTTGATGGAGTCTTTCTAATCAGGTCATTGCTTTTATCGTTAGCAATTTGGTCATTGCTCAACATCTTTTTCAAATTGTACATTGCATCAGTGTGTACGAAATACAACAACAACAACAACGATTACAAAATCGTAACTGGGCGTGGGGGGGAAAAACTGGGGAGAGGAATGTAAAAGGGTGACCAATGATTAATTTGGCAAATTATGCTTCGGAACAGATTTGCTTTAGAAGCAACACGCTAACAATAATAATATTCTCTGCAAGTGCTACATTTGTAGACTTGAATGGCAAATTATTTTGAATACCTCTGTAAAGAACAGGAAACTGAGAACTGTGGAAAAACTGGCATTATGCCACCGATTGAAGATTCAATCTGACTGTAATAGAAGGTGATTATTGGGGACTAGCAGGCAGATGATGGATGATTTCCTCCTAAAATGACAGCTCTGCTGTGTATCAGCAATCCTCATACAGCACAAATGTACAGGTCGGCTTTTGTGGCTTTTTAATTCTTACCATTGTGGGAAATGGATTTCAAACCTGTGGCGAGCTATTTCAGGCTGGCAGGGCACATTTGGATTGTTCCTCTCTCTCTCTCTTTCCCTTCTCTCTTTCTTTTTTTTTTTTTTTTAAAGTCTTTTTTTTTTTTTTTTTTTTTTTTAAATTCTTTTTTTTTTTCCTTTTTTTTTTTCCCCGTTTTGCAAACCTAACCAAAGATGCTCACTGAAGTTTTCCAGCCATTTACGGCAGGCAGGCAGGGAACAAAGAGCAGAGCCGCTTGGTCCTTGCTCCAGCAAGCCCCCCACTCCAGCCCAGTGGGCGCCCGGGAGGGCAGAGCGGGACGAGCAGAGCCCCGTGGCAGCCTTCCCTCCCCACCACTGCCCCTCTTCCTGAGTAGTCTGAAAATTAAAACACCCCCCAGGTATGTAATACCTTGTTTATCTTCCTCCCTTATCTGCCTTGGTGAAAAACACATGCACACAAAGTATAATTCATGTGCTAGAATCTGATACCCTGTGCAGCGTTTTGGTTCAAAAATACTCATTAGGGTTTCCCGGGGAGCGTGGGCAGCCCACAGGCAGGAGCTGCCCTGGGGGGAGGGTCAGTTTGGCTGCAACACCAACCACCTTCCCTGTTTCACTGCAGAAAAGGCAGTCCAAAAACTCTAACAAGGTCAGAACAAAAAATATCTTAAGTTCCTTGAGTAAAGCTATAAGCTCTGTACAACCTTCTGTTTTAAAAGACAAGCTAATCAATAACCCCTTCTTTTATTGCTGTGCCCCACCATATACTCCATTAATGATCACGCAGCACTTTTAGTACATCATGAAATCATAGAGAGCGGTTGTAGGAAAGGCTGCCTTCGAGGAGGAAAAAGTGCCATCCAACGAAATCCAGGCCTTCTACTCCATGTCACGGTGGCCTGGTGTCTAACGACACTGTGGCTCCCCGCTCCTCACCGTAAATTAGTGCGGACATATGTTCTGGTGTCTGTCAAGACCCAGTCCTGACACTCTGCCAGTCCCGCACAAAAGGACGAGGTAATCCACAGGAGCAGTAAATTTATCAATCAAATCCTGTAAGTGTCCCTCGCTGATAACACCAGCCCTTTTTCTCAAATTTAACAAGAAAGCGTGATCCCGCTCGGTGGGACGTCATGGGCATGTTCCACCTACAAAAACATCGTTGTCAATATTTCACAATGTGTTTGCCATTCTCCTGCCTGCACTCAGTCGGATGCTCAGTACTTAGCCCCTCGCTTTTAAAGATGGGGGGGTTTCTACACCAAAGACCTCCAAAAAATCAACTACGTACAGCTAGTTAATGCTGGACTTTTTTTTTTCCCAAGTAATAAAAAGATAATCATATTTTGGCCTTTATTTAGGTCTCAGCAATGGGCAGGTAATTAATTATTAATTTTATATTTGTGTGCAATCTGCATCATTGTTTTGCTTTATAAGCGCAATTAGGGATGATGGAATAAAACAAGTTGGCCAAAATACGCTGCACAACAACCATGAATTAAAAACGACTCATTTTTGCTTCTCTTGTATCACGTGTTGCAGGCACTAACTTCTGCAACGAAACAAAGAATAGAGTCTGGTGTTCTTCTGAATCCGTGTGTTGTTGCACAAAATGATATGCCAATAGAGTAGTAGCTAGTGTTTATAGTAAAGTAGAGCAAACCATTATCAGTATGTGATGTCAATTTAAATTTTACTGGAACAGAAACCTTTTGACCCCTTCCAAACTTGATCCATTACTAGGTTTATACATGAAAGCCTAGGAGAGAATTAAATTAGAAGGAACATTGCAAGAGAACTGTATTTGCATCTATTGCACTTAAGACTGGAGATTAGTTGACCTTTGGAAAAGGGGATTAAAGCAGTTGCACCATCAAGAGAAGACAATCTGTGTTCTTAAGGCAATCAGATTGGGAAGGGTAACAGCCTCTGAAAGATGAATCGAACTGAGGAAGAATCCATGCTAATTTGCATGGTTTACATGTCACAAATGAATTTTGCAGTGATTTCTGCAGAAGGAGTTGTACAGGATTTGAATTATTCCACCAGTCCTTCAGCGCTGGCATGTAAATGTGGAAACTGTGTCCGTTTTTACAATCTAATTTTACAATAGATTAACCTCAGAAAGGGTATCAGTGGATAGTAAAGATGCTGTGTGGTGCATATGCCCGGAACAGCAAAATGCAGTCACCAGGAAGTTTCTTCTTTTCCCATGGAGAAAAATGTCAAGAACAATAATCACCAAATCACAGCGTCACAGAAGTGCCTGCTCCAAGATAAACCAGGGCCAGGGAACAAATAACCCCCAGACTGGGAGAGGGCCTAATATGCGGCATAAAATGAGGCTTATCACACAGGTAGCAAGAACGTCTTGAAAAATAGATGAAGTTGTACACATTTGCTGACAGTGTGCTCCTTACTGAGTGATGGGGCAGAATTTAAAAAATAAAAGAAAAAGCAAAAGATGGAATGATGTTCTCTGTTAAGTGTCATTAGCGCTGCGGTTTTACAGAGGGAAAGTCTGTTCTTTCCCCAGGTCAGGAAGATACCTGTTAGCTTTATTATCTATGCCATGAGATTTCACAGGAGAGCTCATCAATTAAAGCATAATCACATTCTCATTGAAAATTAATGACAAAAAACCCCATCCAAGTTGGGCTCCTCCTTACTTTCTCATAACCAGGAAAAAGGAGCAGCGAATGCAGATTTCTTACAACCTTTGTGTGTCTCTGCAAAGTTACAGTTCTTCAGACTCCAGCACCATGGAAAAGCTTTCACAAATGCCATAGCATTGATACCATTTTCTAGCAACCCTATTTTAGGTTTTGGAGTATAATAGGCTCTGAAACGATCAGTGCCAATACAGTTTCCGGGCATTCATAAGAATTAAGCAGCGAGGCCACTAAATATGATCCCATCAATGCAATAAAGCGACGTCGCACTCACCATCACACAAATCAAGAAAGAGCGGGGGTAAAGAGTAAGAGACATGCAGATCTCTTGGGAATCTTTGCTAAAATAAAATATCCCTATTTTCAGATGTAGAGACACACAACCAAACGTGCTTAGGAAGCCATTTCCCAGCGTAAAGCTGTTCGTCAGCAGGCTTTTAAGAAATGTGACAGAACTTTTCCTGCTGAGTATTTATAATTTAAAGGGGTATTTTGCGTTGTCTTATACACAGATTGTGCTGTTCCATGCCCACAGTTACAACACCTCAAAAATAACATCAATAATCTGGATGACAATACAATTTGCAGTGTTGCATCATGGAAAACCTACATTCCATCTATGAAATTTGGGTAGCTTTGTCTGAGGAAAAGAGCAGAATGTATTAGGACTATCCATCTTCTGCACATCTCAAGGCAAGATATGGGTCAGAAAAGCATTTGCTAAATGTATTTTTCCTCCTGAATGACCAAATGGCCATTGCATTGGTACCCAAGGGAGTACATAAACCAAAAAAAGCAGAAGCATAAAAGGAAACATTCATACCTTAAAGAGGAAAACCCACTTCAATGGAAAAAGAAAATATCGTCAGTATTTTGGGTTTGCTTAAACCTTTAACCACAGCAGACCTGGTTTGTAAGGAGAAAAAACTGGCTGAGACGCAAGGCTCTTGGCATTCATCTCTGCAAATGGCTGAAGCTCGGAGGTGCAGATCTGGCCACGAGACCCGTCTTCTTTGGAGAGCAGCTGAGTTGTCTCACTTCAGGACATAACCAAATGCAGAGGCAGCTTTCCAAGTTCTCAGGAACCTCAGGCCTTCAGCAGTTCTCAATACTTTCTATTCCCCAACTTTACAGAAGAACTTGGCATCCAAAATATCACTTTTTTCTCAGGAAAACAGGGATAACCGCTTGCAGCCTAGCAGAAACCTAGAGCAGGAATTATCTGGCATCTCCAGACACAAAAGTCAGCGTCCATCTCATAGCTCATTTGTTGTCCCCTTCCAGCAAAGATTTACTCATTGAAACATTCTGCAGTGAGGACAGAGGCAATAGACTTAAGGAAAAAGGAAGTCATGTAATGCACAAACCACTCCAGAACCACCCCTTCGTCTATTAAAAGGACTCTTGTCTTTTTAAAGTGAAATTATTCAGTGCCCCTAACTTTGCTCTTAAAAAAAATTAATAGAAAACAGTTAAGAGAAAAATGATAGGGAAAGGTGTTATTTTAGCTACCTAAGAAGTGATGGCTTTCTCAGTCTACTTATTAAAATGTTCTCTGAAAGCTCAGAGAATTCACACAAAGGCACTCGATCATACTTTGCAGTTCTGGCCTCTACATAAGTTTTACAGCAGCTGCAATCGTGCGACGAGCCCAGCTCCAGGCCAAACAAACAAATAAATAAAATAAAGATGCACCCCTAGGCTGTGTCTGACTTCTCCCATATAACTATCTCCAGGATGCCACCTCTAAAGAGTCTCAACGTTCTTTTATATTCACCTGCAGAAAGCCCCTTCCTCTCCCTTGCATTAAAGATTCAGCCTGCTCAGAGGGACACACGTATGGGGTCACACTCACACACACACTCTCACTACTTTATCAGTTGCTGATTTACAGCTTGGTAGCACAAAGGGCTTAAGCTGACACTTTCAAAGGACCTGGGAACCTCACCCCTTCAGCCTCCTTGGAAAATCACAGCAATGTCCCTAACAATAACAACACACACTTGCTCAGCACCCAAAAAACAGTTATTACGCTTGGAAAACAGGCTAGGGAAAACCAATTAAAAACTCAGTTCAGCATCCAGGTAAAGCATCAGCAGCAAACCCAGGCTCTGTAGGTAGGTTTACATGTCAGCTTCTTCCCATGGGAAAAAATTACACACTTTAAGCACCACCAACTGCCCCTTGTTTGTGGCTGATGGGTCTCAGCTGAGCGACTGGGAGCTGATATGGCAACTGTTTGCAATCCTTGCACAGAGATGCTCAAGGAGGGACTTGCAGGGGCTGCTGTCGATTGGGATGAGGAGTCCTGCATAGGATGGGACTGAGAACCTCACCCCGCCACCACAGTGGTCTTGTACCATTCACACACCTTATTCAAGCCTGCCCCAACTCCTCTGTGGCTGCAGCACATGCCACGTTCATGTAAGTCAAGGGTGATAAAATGAAATGCTGAGAAGACACACATCTCTGAGGAGGGATGGACAGATGGATGTTAAAAAGAAAGCTTTTGTGATCTAGGTTCCTCGCACCGGGAGGAGCAGTCAACAATTAGTTACTAAACATGCTAAAGGGGGACAGTAATCCATCTTGTATTGCAAAAAAAATAGCCATGCCAAGTTTCAAATCTGTTTTCCCTCTCTGGCAGCTTATTAATTAAATGCCCTAAATACCAACAAAATCCCTTTTTCCAATATTAATTTGAGGCCACCTCGAAATGCGGGTCAGCTGCTCCCACAAACGAAATCCTCAATTCCTTTCCTTTCCCCTCTCACCTCCTCATCTCAAGATGTGTTTCCAGGGCTTGCACCCACACCCCACCTCCAGCAGCATCCGCATCCCAGCCCCGGCAGCTGGCGGCACAGCCTCCCCCCGCTCCACAAATCTCTGCCGGAGAGCCCTACGGCTGCGGTTTGAGACTAAGCACCTAGGGATCACTTTCACTCCCAATCTGTCAGCCCATCATTCGGGATCAGCTGTGGCCCTCTTGTTAATTGTTCCCAGCTCTGAGCAACCGGGGATGGGAAACAGGCCATCGCTGATACATGACTCCCGGCTCTGGAATGCTCTTTTACCATCAGCCTTTCGGAGAACCAAGTTTGTTGAGTTTCAGTCTCAGCTATTTGCCCAAGTCCAGTTTTGGGGGAGAGACAGAGGTCTGACTGTTGCATTTCATCCACGGATGGGAGCACATGGGTAGAGAGCTGACAAAAGATATGCTTGTTGTTTCAAATATTGGTGTATACAGGAGTGTATTGGGCACATTTACATTAATTTCTGATTTAAAAGGGGAAAAAAGGATTTAACATTTCCAAAAAGACAACGTCTGGATCCACAAGGTAAACTTCCCATGAAAGAACATTCAGTGCCTGAATTTAAACCTTTGCATATTATTCCACTGAACATCTGTTGACCATGAAACTTCAGATAACCAACATTAACATATATGGGCTGTTTATTCAAAAAAAAAATAGATTATTCAGATGGAATCAGTAAAGCCCTTAAAGAAATATTTTTCTGTTTGTTTTTTTATCCCAGCAATATTTAAAAGGGAAAAAAAGGAACTTTCATAAGCAAGAAACATTTTTTAATGTATGAAAAATGAGACTTTTGGATTAGAAATGGAATTCCACACGGCATTCAAGATTGCATTATCAGTTTTGTGGCACCCTATTAATCTGTTACAATAAAATACAGAGGTTTTTTAGAGGGAAATTGTCTTTCAAGAAAGGAAAAGCAAGAGGTCCAACCTCAGTAGTAAAGCTGGTGCTTACTGAAAGTAACAGGAAGATCCATGTCATCTGGCCATCTAATTGAAGAAAGATGCTAAACACAGTGCTGAACTGAGTATAATAAACATGATTTCTTTTCTAACTGAGTGTGGAAATGTTTTATAGATTTTTTTTTTCCTCCTTTCTGTAGGTGTGTGTATGCCTATGTAGACATATACGTCTATTTTTTATAAATATTATTTAGTACTTATATAAAGCTGTCAAAGAGCACTAACAAACCAGCAGGATTCAATTAGCTCCTGCTTTTTAAAAATGGCCCAAAATCACTGAACGCTCCAGCTCCATCCCAGAGAATTTTCCCAGCGCATAATTTCACCCTGTGCTCGAGACAGAACACGGCTTTATAAAAGAAAACCTTAAATATTAATGCATGTTTTGCTAAGGAAGTGGAAGTCGAATCAACTTCCTGATACCCCGAGTATCTGATTTCTAAAACGGTCTGAGGCTGATGGTCGCAGCCCCTCCAGATGTGGGGTGAAGCGGAAGCCCAGGTTTGCAGCCCACTGCTGTGTCGGACGCAGAGCTCAGCGGACTGCATCCTCTGATAGTATATTTTTGTTAGCTGGCTGCCCGGAAACCCTCCACTGCTCGATTTGTTTTGTGATCCTGCAAGGGCCTTCCCGGTGCTGATGACAGCCCTGAATTCAAGAGCTTGTTTGCTTTGGTGGGGTTGGGGACCAGCAAATGCCTCGCCGTTTAATTTATCCTCTGCAGGAGAGAGGTATGGGGGCCTCCTCCTGAAGGATGGAGTCTATTTTGAGAGGTTCGGCTGCAGCCTGTTGTTCTCCACATACCAAAAAAACAATGCCTTTTTGTTACCAATCCCGCCTTCTTTTATTGCTTTGTTTATTGACATTTTCAGCACGGGACTTTTTAGGAGCATTTCCTCATCTGAGGAGCAACTGTCATAAATACCAAAAATTTGAGCGAGGGAGAGAGAAATCCCAAGAGGACTACTGATTTCATTACCTCCATTTTGCCAAAGAAATTGGAAAAGAAAACTTCTGCATTTTGCTTCATTTTGTCTCTTGTCCTCCTCCTACAAAAAAGCATTGTGGGAGAAACAGAGAAGTAATGCAATGATGCGTGCTTATCCTAACCCAAAAAATTAAAGCCACTTTTAGGACTCGGAGAGCAGAAGGGGTGATGTCCATAAAAAGAAAATAACAAAATAAAACTTGTCCCCTTGCCTCTTCTCCCATTTTGGAGCTGAACCGCCTGCCGCTGCTGCAGGGAGCAGCTTATCTGCTCCAGAGAGAATTCCCAGTGCAGCGACGTCCTGGCAAATGGGCCGGCGTGTTGGACTGAGGATGGGCACACGCTGGCCTTCACGACTTTTCACTGAACTGTGCCTTGAATTTCACGTTTTAGCTCTCTTTGTGTTTACATTCGATGTTACCATGTGTCACGCATGGTGCCCACAGAAGGCCGAGTCCCAGTTCCGCAAATATTTTCTCCTACCTCAGTTATACAGAAGTTACTGAACTTTCATTTATGTGTTTTGGGGATTTTTGTTGGTTGGCTTTTTTTCAGGAGTTAAGCATTTCTGATGGCCTTATTGTTGTTTCTATCCAGTCACACAATTTGGGAGCTCATTATAAGGGATCAAATTCTTCTCCCCACTTTAGCCCACTCCTCAAGCCACGTAGAGCCAAGCCAGCTGCCTCTGCAGATGCTCAGCCACCCATCACACTTCAACACACACCACAGCAAGAAGCACCAAATTTTGGGGTGCATGCGATCTGTCTAGATACTATCCCAGCTACCAGATGACCACTGGATGTGAATGGGGGGGGTCAGCAAAAGCTGTTGCAAGAACTCAGGAAAAAGTTTCACAGCTCACTTCTACTTTTGCTCAGCCCTGTGGAAACCAGAGCAGAAAATCCCTCCCCATCCCTCCACACCATTTAACATCTCAAGATCCGAACCTCTGTGTGCGCAGTTCTTTCCCCCTCTCACTTGCACGGGCACTAGTTTTTTGCTTGGCAGGAAAGATAGTAATCAGCATAAAAATGTGCTCCATATTCATACATCTCGCTCCATAAATACTTAGGAGTGAATTCCTCCTCTGGTTTCCAGAGCCCAGAAAGAGAAATAGTGGCTGCTCTTCCAATAATGCCGGTTGGATTTTGTCACGTCGCAATCTCTCAAAGCGACATGGTTCCAGCCGGTTAAAAGTCAATACATGAAATGACACAGCAGTACATGGCATGACAACAGAATCCAATTTAACACAATGGAACATATCAGAAACGTAATTTTTCCCCTTTTCAGATTGGCTGTCGGCTGGTATTTCCAGTATCAAATAGCCAACAAAAGTGTTCTTAGATGTGGGAGCAGCTCCATTAGCACCGTCGGCCGCTCGCCACCGCCTTCCTGGTGCCCGCTACTAATAGCCCTTTCAATTTCCAAAAGAGAAAAGAAGCCTTTCCCAAACTTCTCTACTTTTTCGTTGCCACACGTGAAGTGAATCTGTTTACTATTTCACTTAGATGGTTTAAACAGATTAATTTGAACAAACTGTTCGTATCCTCAGCTAATAAACTCATTTAAGCTGCGGTGAGCGCAGAGCAGAAAACATGCATCTGTGGAAGTCACTGAGTAACAAGATAACATATGAACAAACCACATTTTCCAGATACTTGCTCAAGTGCCTTCCTAAAACTATTTAGCATCCAGCATGAAGAAAAATATAGATTTACATGGATGCAGGAAAACAGGCTATTCTTGCTTATCAGTAAAATAGTACAGTAAAATTAGTGAAGTACAATAGATAATCCACCGGACCACTAAGGCCAACAGACTTTTGCTCATTTACTAAACCCACAGATCAAATACGGAGAACAACAATGGAATTTTCGGAGTCTCCTAACACATATCCATAGCGAACAAGTAAATCTGTGCACCCTGACACACAGACACAGTCTGGCCTTTGCAGCCTTTTCCTCAGCTCAGCCCTCACTTGCTCAAATGGGGTATTTTATTGAACGAAAAATTGAGAGAAGGGTACTGTGTGTGTTTTGGAAGAATTCTGAGTATTTCCTGGCCTACTGCATACAAAATCAGAAAGGTACACTGATCAGTGTAACACTTCAAACAAGAGTTTAGGGAGTGAAGGAGACAGGACTCCGCACGCTGCTCTCAGCAACGTCGTTCCATACACTGATCTCGTCCGTGGGACCCACCAGTTTACCCCCATGGAAGTGGTGATAAGTTCCAGTGGGGCAAAGAAGCAAAAAATCTGAGCAATATTCTCATCCCTGCACAACCACTTGAAGATGGACCTGCAGTCCCTAGACCAAAATAATTATATTTCTTCTATTGCTCCAAAAGTGCATTTTATTAAAAACTTATTAGGCCCATTCCTTTATATTTGCCTAATTCTCCTACAAAAGCATTAATCTCTGCACAATTCCTCCAAGCATTTACCAGACAAATATTTAAAACAAGAGATGTCCTGTGACCATAAATGTCATGTTTATTTGTGTTATATAACTAATTAATATCTCAGACTTCCTGTGAGTATCTGGATAACAGTACTGTAAATATAAATGAAAAATAAGTAATAATTTATGAAATCCGATTTGCATTTTCAAATATAAAATGTGCAAAATCCAACTAATTAGCAAGAGTGAAGGCCAAGGTGTTTCTATAGCAACTATAGAAATGTTTTTAAAATGTTTTATATCAGGCTCATTAATGTTTGTGCTCCTCACTTGTTTTGTGGGTATTCCCTCAGACACAGATTCTGCTTTGCTGTTAAGTTCTGATCACTGAATATCATTTAACACCTTTGGCAGAGCTCTGGTACTACTTATTTGTGCTGACATTTCTGTCACAGGCTTAAAGAAATATTTGGTGTGCCATACAAAAAATTATAATAAAAGTAATAATTAGAATGGAAACAAATGGCATGGGAAAAATAACCCAACCAAACTGCGAAAGAACAGAAAATGATAAAAAGCAACCCCTGAACTTCTCTTCTTCCTCTCTTCGTCAAACTCACCCTTTTAAATCTGACCTGCTACATGTTGCAGGCGGACGGATGGCAAAGTTTCTGACAGCTCCCCCAGCCCGGGGCTGGTGCCAGTGCTATTCCTAGCGCCGCATACAGCAGCATCCAGCCCAAAGGCCAGGCAAAGGAATTCTGATTTTCCCTTCCTAGCCACCTTCCCCCTCCCACCTCCCCAACCCTCTCCCATGCAACTTTCCTGCTTAGTAAATTGAAATCGAGACTCTCATTTCCATCCACAGTGTATACAGCTCCCCGGCAGATTGATTTCTGCAAGAGAGAGCAAACCGCAATGCTTAAAAGGTGGCAAGATCTACTGTACCCCCCACCCCCCCCAGCCTTACTCAGCCGATACCTGCCGGCTGCCGCAGCCTGCCAGAGGTGGAAAGGTGACAAATGTCCTCATAAAGCTGGGAGAGGGTGGACGGGAGCAAGTCATTCTTCTTGGGTTTAATTACTGAAAATCATTCGAAACCTGGGAGAAGCCCATCACTTCCAGGCGGGCTATTTGAATGCAAAATAAAGTTACGCTGAATGGCACAGAGAGAGGGGCCACCAAATATCATTTATTTCCAACTAATCTTGAATTAGATCAATGCTAATTCCCAGCCCCTCTGCTGAGTATTAGTAATATTTTATGAAAAAGTACACAACATTCGGTGTAAATTATCACAAACAACAGAGATATTTTTGCAGTGCTGCCGTGTTGACAAAAAAAGCACTCCCAGTGGCTGCTCACGCTTGTGGGCATTAATTTCAAATGCCACGTGTGTGATCCCTGTAATAGTTTAATACCATCAGACCGCACGGCAACTTTAAATGGCCTTAATGGATCCTATAGCGGTTTTCAATTATGGATACTGGGAGAGCTCTAGTCTGCTCCCGTTACTGCTGCTAGTTGTAAAATACTTGCATTTTCTACACTGAGAGCATTAAAATTAGCGTCTTTATGAACTTCCAACCTGGCCCATCCAGCGCTTTGCCCACCAGAGCATCACCGTATTTCCAAGAGGGCCTTTTCCCACAGCTCTATTTCTGCTGCTTCCAGCACGAGGTGGAATGCTGCCATGCTGAAAAGCACCTGATCTGCATATTACACTTGCAACAAAGCCCCTATTTCTTCAAAAACTTGTTAACACAAATCTCCTCAAAGGCTTTATTTTGATAGTTCCTGAATGGTGTTGTCACGCAGCTCAATTAAAGGCTGCAGAACCAGCAGCGAAACACACTTCAGCAGCGCCGCTCCCCAGATCCCGCTACTTCCCGCAGGATGAGCTCTGAGTGACCAGCTGCTGTCCCAAATTTGACACCGGGCATATGGAGGGACATCAGGGCCTGGGGGGTAACGAGCTGGGGCGAGCTCCAGTGAGCAATCAATTAGGAGCAGCAGTTCTGCCTCTGCACCGGGACCGCAGCCGTTCCCACCACTCCGAGTATTTTGCATGTAATAAAACTTGTGGGGAACCAACTCAAGTGAAACTCTTTGAGATATATGATGACGATTAGCCATAAAACACTAATTAAGGATGGGCTGAGGAATTAATGGGAACCTACGAGGCTCTGCATTTTATTTCCCCATCTAAAAGCATTGCCGCTCTCCATTTAATGAAAAGAGGAGTTGACCAAATGGATTTGGGTTTTTTCCCCTGGTTTTTTTTATTATTATTATTTTTTCCTTAGCTTATTTTGTAAGGGCAGGTCATTAAAGAAGGAACACAGCCAGAAAAATCTCTTAGTGAAGGCTCATTACATTTTTCAAGCACAAATAAAGTGTCACTTTAAAAGGAAATCCAGTTACTCTGAAACATTTGTCGCTTTACTTCAGTGCTTGTGAAATGAATACAGGGCCCAATGCTGCCCTCAGCTTCTGTAATTTCCGAGCAGCTAGAGGCTCAGAGACAGCGCTATGTAAAAATATGTACATTGTTTAATTTATTGCAGTACGTTACCATTTTTCTCATGAAAACAAACAAACAAAAAAATTCTAGCAGCTGGTTCCAATACCGCCCACTTTGTTTAAATTTATAGCGAAAACCAGCAGCATCATTAAAAACAAACATATTGCTCCCCTCCAGGCATCCTATAGCGCAGCTCACAGAGAGATGTGTAACTTTTGTAAGAGGTCCAGGAGACTCTGGCCAGCTTGGAGCTCAGATCTGAAGCTCCAGCTAGGTTTTCCAGGACAGAAATAACTAGAATTTTATTCATCGAAATGGTTTTCTGGAAAAGAATGTTTTGGATAAAGAAGAACATCTGAACAGAAAATTTTCCATTTGCTGAAATGTTCCAATTTTCTGCTGAAAACTAACAATGAATCCTGTAATTGGGTCTGGGAAGGCAGCGCACTGAGGGCTGCCCTCCACCCCTTTTCCCTGCTCTACCATCCTCCTGTCCCACGGTGAGGAGGGGAGGACCAGAGGATGAGAGAGGGCAGATGGGGGAAGGAGAAAAGGGAAGCAAATGAAAAAAAAAAGATATTTCTTGTTTTCATTTCCCCCCCCTCCAAACTGATAAATGACATGAACGTTTTCCAATGCTCTTTCAGTTGAGCTATTAATCAGATGGCTTGGAATGAGACAGATCCTCAGGCTCCTTTGTGGAGGAAATAAATGTGATCTTCTCCTCATTCTTGCCTTACTGAAAATTCCTCCCACCAACCCAGCCTCCCTGGGCAAAAGGAAAGAGATGGTTTGCCCAAAGCGTTTGGGGATGGGGACAGCAAACATCCCTATCGTTCTGCAAGGCTCCCATCCCTGGCAGGGAGACGGCCATCAATAGGGACGACCCATGGGCTGCCTGCAGCCTGGTGGTCCCAACAAACAGCAGATGAGATCCAACCATCACCTGCCTGCTGGCAAACACGGCAGCCTAAAAGCCATTTCAAGACTCGCTACCTTTTTTTCTTGCTGTTTCTCAACCTGACATTCATCTGCTGCTGGTCTGCAAGTGGCTGCGAGAGGACTGTCAGAGGGTTTTCAGAAAAATAGAAATAATTTGGATGCTTTCAGGGGCATGCTGACGAGCAAACAGAATGGGGCAAAGCAAATGAAAAGACAAACATTCAGAGTTCAGCCCAAGTGGCACTTGGCTGTAAATAAAAACACTTTGGCAACAATTCATAGGATAGTCCTTTGGACTAATGCTTTTTTTCCAGATAAGACAGGTGAAACTACAACTAAAAAGGCTGAGGACCGATACTTAGAAAGGCAAAATAATCTGGTCTTGAGCTCTTTACATTGGTTATAAACAAAACAAAATCATAGAACCATAGAGTTGGAAGGGACCTTAAAGATCATTGAGTTCCAACCCCCTGGCCATGGACAGGGACACCTCCCACCAGACCAGGTTGCTCAAAGCCCCATCCAGCCTGGCCTTGAACACCTCCAGGGATGGGGCAGCCACAACTTCTCTGGGCAAATCCACAAACCTTCTCAATAGAAGGCATAACTTGCTGACTGTCTCTGCAATAGAAAGCTAGATCACCCCAAGAGCAGCTTGTGAGACCTGATAGCAATTACATTAAAACGAAAATGCCCGCTGAGATCCCAGGTAAGCATTGTTTTCAGTCCAGTAGCTCTCACCTGCAAACACTGCTTCAGCCTTAACTTTATACAAGGCAACACTGAACTCCTTGGAATACCTGAGCCCTCAGAAACCGTGCCTAAAGATAAAGGCCAGCATGCATGGAAGCACTTGTAAAACTCGGGCCTTACTTAGGAAGCAGGAAGTATATTCCTAAGTAAGAAAAAAAGTTTAAAACTCCTTCCTTAATAACATTCGAGGAGGCCAAAATTAAGACAAATGCTAGAAACTCCTAGAAATAATAACATGCCTCACGAGCTTCAAGTTCTATCTTCTTTTTTAAGAAAATCACAGATGTGAATTGCTTTAGAATTCAAATACCAAAAAAAGCACTGAAGCTCAAACCATCTCAGCGGACAATGTCAAAACACGGCTCATATCTAACTCCAGGTGCTTTGCTCCTGTCCCTGGGATTCTCTTATTTCATTACTTAGTCCACATATGCATTTATTCACTCATTTGCATCCCTCCATTTATATTTAGAACATTTAGGGGATTCAACTACATAATTCTTTTTTCCAGATATCTGTGGGAAATAGGAAGATGCCAGGGTACCCCCAGGCACTGGCTGGAGTTACCTGTATCACCAGCACAATAGAAACAACATGGTATTACCCTGCGTTGAATTTCTCCAGCTGCTTTGCTCCCAAGTTATGACTTTAGCTTCCCCCTTGATATGCCATCCTTCATTTATTACAGCATATTTATCCATGGGGTTTTTTTATTGTTGGCCTGCTTTTACTTCTTCTTTAACCTTATTAACCCTTGCTAGTACTTGACAGCTTAACACCCTCCATTACTCTGCAACATTCGCTATAAGAACTGACATGGAACTAATAGCAGCCTTTTTATATCCAATCTACGAGGTCACATGAAACTGCCCTTGTCTGAACCCTGCAAGATTTCCTATAGGTGGTTCTCCTTTTCTGTGGATTTTCTACTTAATACATCTCTACAGGTCTGTCTGAATGTAAAAAATGGAATCAGATTCCTGCTAACTTTAGTTACTGACAATGTACACCTTAGAATAGGAGTAAGTTTTCCCTTTAGTGAAATCTCCCCATAACATGATTTGAAGCAACTTTGTGATATTCTTTTCAGGCATTATGTATCACTTTTTAATGACATACCCACAGATCTTCCATTTCAAGGGATCTTTGATTTTCCCTGCAAAGTGCCAGACAGGCATAGTCACATCCGTGCCCTGAACCTTAACTCTGAGTGTAAGTAGGACAATTAAAGCGGTAGCATGATAAGTTTGAGGTGTCTAGCTCAGTTGTTCAGCACGGGTTGATTAAATGTAATTAATTTAGGTCTCTGACTTCAGGGGACACCTATCATGCTGCACTGTACAACACCAAGCTGTTGTTTATCCTCACCACCGAACCTGCTGAAGCTGCCCCCCAACCTGCAGGGCTGACTCTGCATTAAAATCCATGACAACATCCTTAAAATGCAAAAAGGTTGTAGTCAATGTACCGCTGCAAAACAGCTGAATTACTGCATGGCTTGACAGCAGCTATGGGGGGAAAACCAAATTGCTGCAGTAGGATTGCTCAGAAGAGGTGCAATGAGAACACCAGACACTTCTCTAGTTTCTCCTAATGGGACCCGAGCAGCAGGAAAGAAGCCCCTTTTTTCATGCATTTATCCTTTGCAAGTATGAGAAATTAACTTTTGCTAAATGGAAAAGAAAAGATCTATATAGCTGAACAAAGAAATACATGGAGGATAAATTGAAATTTAGGAGAATAGGTTTTAACAGTCTTTCTTGTAGATGTAATACCTGTGGATTAGTCTACGATTATCTATTTTAAAATTAAAAAAGTCTTCCTTCTGTGCAAATCCATCATCCTTATTACTGCTATTCTAAGTGCAGCAAAGACCCTGGGAACAAAATTCTGCACTTGAAACTTCTTTGGGGAACAGTTCTTAGTTCAGAAGTCCACTGTTTCCCCCACCCAATTTCAGTTTAATAGCATCTAGAGTGATAAAGTGGGAAGAGACAGACATCTGGTAGAGCTAACTAGTCATTTGCTGGTTCTGTGAAAGTTTGTGCTTCCCAGTCAGTGTCACATATGAGAAATACAGATGGTCCCAAGTTAGAAAAAAAAGAAGTGTTGAAACATATACAAATGTTATGAGGACTTCAAGTGTAAAATGTTAACCAGCTGTGAATGTGACATCTCTAGTTTTACGAAATCTACTGAGATGCATCATCGCTGCACATGAAATCTATATATTTTCTGTACTGATGGTAATTCCCTCTTCTCCATTTGCTTCTAGTTTGGGGCCAAAACCATACAGATGAGAATATTAAAAAGATAAGAATCCAAAAAGAGGAAGAAAAGCGACCTCCATTTCTAAGGGTTGTTTGTAACTGCCTCAATAATATCCTGCATTACAAGTTGACTGTTTACTGGGGGGAGGGCAGAAGTCACAAACATCTAGAGTTAAAAATAATATATAAATGTTAAAACAAAATCAAAAGGTTACTAATTCACACAAAGTCCTAGAGATTTAGAGTCATCCATTCTATATACAGCTCAGCAATGCACGGAATGCAGTAAGACATTTAAACCACAACACAGCAGTGATCTTGCCCTGTTGCTGGCAGTATCAGTTGTTTCCCACACAAGGGCCTAAATCTGACCCTTTTATGAAACTTTTACATTTGCAAAAATAGAACAGTTGGGAAATCTTGGGCACTTCTAGTTAAATGGCAAACAAAATAACCCTCTCTCCGCTGCTGCTTAAGCTCTAGATAATCATCACATATCAAGACAATTACTTTTTCCCCCCATATGAGTTGTTTTGACAGAGCTTTTCAAATGTTATGTACAATGCAACCTAAAAGGAAAAGAAAATGTGTGTTTCAGGATGCATTAAAGTGTACGAGGGGGAGGAGAGATGGGGAAGGAGGCGGGTTCCCCTCCCTTTTCCTTGGACAAAAGCTCCGAATTGCCACGTCTACCTTCGGCATCTCACACCGGTGCGCGGCATCGTGATTGACACAGGCCAAAGAAATCACCCGTGAAACAACAGACAGATGCAGGGCGACCTGCGCAGGGGGGACAGCAGCTACAGGGAGTCGCCGGCTGCATTCCCTGCGAGTGTGGTACATCCCCCCCATCTCGCCTCATCCCATCAAGGGCCTCCTGGGAGAAGGGAAATGGAAAGGATCTTGTATCTCAGGGCGGCACTGGCAGGGTAGGAGCACTCAGTGGGAAGGCAGGAGTGCTCTTCTCAGCCCTTCCACACTCTGCTCTCCCCGGCTGGGCTCTAAGGAGATCTTCCCTCCCCAGGAGCAGGTCGCAGTGAGGGAGCTGGTTTGGGAATACTTTTTTTTTTTTTGCATGTTTGTTTGTTTTTTCTAAGATCGGAGCAGCGCTGGAAGAAAGTCAGATTCCCCGCACCCCTTCCTAAAATGTAACTGGAAGTAGGGACCAGCCTCTCTCACCCTCAACTGCCAGAAGGCTTTTCTTTTCTATTTTTGTTTTGCTTTTTTTTGCTTTGCTTTTCTTTTTTCCTCCAGAGACGGCAGGCAAAACCAAAAAAGAAGCCAAAGTTTTAATATAAACTAGAAAAATATTATACTTCTTAGTAGAGATATTTGTCCACCTTAGATGAGCATGGGTGACTCCGCAGACTACAGACCCCTCAGCCAGCACCAGGAGCTGAGTGCTCCACCCTCATCATCACTTTGGAGCTAGTGATGAGCACGAAGGCAGGAGAGCTCCTAGAGTGAGCAAAACTGGGGGCTTCATTTCAGACATAAGCTTCCTTTCTTCAGCTACTGCTTTAAGATCCCCTTACTAATAGATTGTTTGCCTGCTATGATGGACTTGACTATGACATTAGTTTGTGCTAAAAGGTTATTTGTATAATTAGCTTTCCAAATGAGACCGTTCAGCTAACATATTTCTTTCAAGACCCACAGTGGAATCACCCTGAGATGCCATCATAAACTTTTTCAAATCATTTTCCTACTGATTGGTGCATCCCAGCTCGGAAGCTTTGACTTGAACAAAGAGATGGTAGCACCAGAAGAAGTAAATTTGTTTTTTCCTACCAGAGACAGAAAGACGCATTTCTTAATCCTTCTCTCGCTGAAATGGGAAGGCAACATCAAAATGGCACCAGTTGACAGCAGAAAAACACATTAGGACATCCCTTAGAGGAATAAACCCCTTTAACACAATCTGGGTGTAAAACAGTGGCATAAACATATCAGGCAGAACTTATGTGCCTGAAGTTTAGCCAAAATCCAAATTCGTGCAGGCATTTAGGCACCTAAAGAGAGGGGTGACTGCCTGCCAGGGTGCTCCCACCTCTAGTAGCCACTTTGAAAGCCCTGTCAGTGCCACCAGCTGCAAAATCCTTCTCCAAGCTTCGCTCACGGGCTCAGCTCCTGCCAAGAGTTACCGGCTGGGCTGAGCACAGGGAATAACCCTGACTTAATGAAACAGCCCAAGAGGACTCGGATGTTGCTGGTGAGCCCTCGTGGCACCTGCCCCTCTGATGATGAAGCACCCTCTTCTCCGCTCCCCAAGACCGAGGTGCCGCTCGCAGCCGTTCCTGCAGATAAATTGACTTCCCGGCAGTTCATTGCGTGCAGGCACTTTATCAGGCACGTTACAAATTGAAGGTTGGTAAGGATGCCAAATTCTCTCTCCCCTGTGGCCGTGCCTTGCTCCACAGGGTCTGTGCCCGGGTACCCCCTGCATCCCACAGCACTACCCCGTCCCAGCGCCGGTGACCCCAGACAGGGTCTGGGACACCCTGTGAGGGCTCCGAGTGGAAGGTTCTGAAACGCTGTTAAATACTATCACTATCACTCCACGCTCAGGACTCAGGAAGTTGGCCACCTGGGTAAATGTTAGAGGATCTTGTACATATTATATCCCCATTATTTTCTGACAGACTTTTCCTTCCATTATGCGATACAGGAAAAGAGGTTTAGTATTATAACACCAAGAACACGGGTTTTGAGCTCCTGCTAACTATAAGCTCAGATCCTGGATACAGACACACACAGCTATCAACAAACACAAGGTAGCACCGAGACCACATTAAGTTTTTCCTTTACGTTTCATTTAAGAAAAAAAAAAAAAAAAAGGAAAAAAAAAAAAAAAAAAAGCTTCACATAGTTTCCTCCTCTTGACCTAACACAAATTCCATCAAACTTCAAAAACAATACTTCGAGATGCTGGAGGATGCAGGCCGGAAACTGAGGAAAGACTCTATACAAAGTTAGGAAATCTTTTTTGGAGGGAATACTTCAAACTACTGAACAATTTTATCTAGATGACTAGATCTTATGGTAAATGAGTACATAATTAAATTTAAGAGCTACGCTATTGTGTTTGAGGTATATCAGCTCATCAACAAAAGAAGGACTGTTTAGCTATGCTAAAAGCGATATGTAAATACCATCCGCTGATAAATAATTGATTATTGCCTTAATGTTTGACAAAGCCATAAAATGCCCTGCAGATTATGTCCAAAACATTTTAAGGTGATGTGAAATCATTTTTATTGTAATGACAGTGAGCTGTCCATGGTTGGCTGCTTCAAATTTTATCTTTTCATGTTAGGAAAGGTTTCTGTTTTCTTTGAGAATTTAATTATCAGAGGGTGTTTAATATGATAGGAAGATTTATGGCCTTCAGGAGCTATCCAAAAATAGTGCTATAAAAATGGACTTAGAACCCATCACAAGCAATAAAGCGGTTATGCAGACTTGATGCTTGCAGGGAAAACTTTGCGTATGAATATATTTTACCATCGTGCATAAAAGTTCGCTTTGGAGGATTTTGAATTTTGACCCTGAGATGTGACCCGAACCATGGGGTGAGGAAAAAAAAAAAGCAAGCTTCATAAAAGAAAGCCAAGCTATGCTAGTACGGATGCGTTAGTGTTTATTTTGGAAGACGGTCTTCACCCTCCATAAATATTTCTTTTAACTTGTTGCCATTAAGATGCAGTGGGGACTAAGTTTTCCAGGAGGAGATAAAAAGAACAACAAAGATACACTCCTATTGTGTAATAATCAGTCCACATTTCAATGAATAAGTAATATTTCTCACAAGCCAAAGTTAGATAGTGGATTTATTTAACCTCTGAGGGTCAGGTAATAAATACTAAGTGAATTATTCAGACCAATGGCTAATCAATACAATTCAGTGATATATTTTTTGTGTTTCATAAAAGGTTGTACACTAAAGGCAGTGAGCAATTATGGAAATTGGGCCCGAGCGGCACTCAATTCTTCTCTTACTTGAAACCCCAGCACCACTACCTTGACAGCAAATCGATTAGTGTGCTAGTGAAGCAGCTCAGCAACCTCTGACCCCTTCCAGCTCTGTCCAACAGCCTGGAGAGTATTTTATATTTATTTTATTGAATTAACCCCCTCTTGCCTGCACACTGTTTTACACATACAGTAATGCAGCAGGAGAAAAATGACAGGCTGCTTTCATTTAAATACTGCTCTGTAGGTCTGAGTAAGGCAAACCTAACAGACTCCTTTGTTCTAGCTTCAAAACACTGATTTTTGCCACAGCATAAGGTTTTCAAGTCCATCCCAAAACTAACATAATTAACAGGATGCAAAGAATGTCCTAAGTGTACCCCAGACATTGAATCACTCCCATTCATGCCTGCCCTTACGCACAGCTACCAACTTTATACAATGCTCAAGTCACTGTTTTGCACCAAAAATAAAAGCCCCTCAATAAAAGTGAGTTAATATTGCTATAGGTATAATATCCTGTTTTACACAGTGTAAGGGAGAACACTAGAGATTAACAGCATTTTCCACCAGGAAATTAAAACTAACATAAAGACACATAAAGCGCCTTTTCTGGACATTTAACTCTATAGTCACCGCTCCTGTAGCCTTTGCCCACCAAAGCCCTCTCTGATCCCAGTGGGAGTTTGGAAATGTTCAAGCCAATGCAGGAGAAGACAATTTTATGTCCAAGACCTACAGGCTTCTCCTTCACACCATGCAAAACGTTCAGCAGTGACAGTTTTGGTGGTGCCACAGACCAGAAGCGCTCACCCAGCTGTGACCACCAAGGTGTGAGATCCCTGTTGCCTCCTGCCCAGACTTCCAAGTGGAAATGAAAGCTCTGCAAAAAAAAGCATTTTCCTTGCCCGACAAGCATTTGCTTAATACCCCAGTGGTCTCATGGCCCTTTTGTATAGATCACCGACAGACTTTGAAAACGATGCACCGTCTCCTTTTCCAAAACACTAGCAGAATCGCACAAAAAAGGTGCTGCAACAACTGCCATCTCACCCAGCCTCAAGCACAGGAATAAAACCATGACTTTCTGGGCTTTTAACTGGAGAGATGAGCACTACAGCCCCACAGAGGGCCCTGCATGAGGAATCTTACCCAATGTACGAGTCTGTTTACTTTTTGAACACTATCTATAGGAATAAGCAAGAGTTGCGGAGATTTGAATACTCTCTATACCACATACAACCAATCCCCCTGGTTCTAGGGAACTTACTCCCAATATACAGTGGCGTATTTGAGGGAAGATTCAAAGCCCAAAACTCCTAAATCTGGTTCCACTTGTGTTCAGATACTAAAAAGATTTAAACTACAGGTCAATACTCCAAGACTTACAAGTATCACATCCCATTTGTATTATGAACTGTGAGCTAAAAAATATAATAGCAAGTTGTATGGAAATCACAGAAGGAGACATTTCTTAGGAAGGAATCAATCCCTCCCCCAAAATAGTGAAGACATGATGTTGTTCCCATTGAGGCTAATGGGAACCAGATTAGATTTCTACTGTAGCTGCTCTATTCCACACCAAACAATGATAATCAAAGCAAAAAAGCCATTTAGGAACAGTCCAGAAGCTTGTGCGCTCTGTCTACAGGTCATATTCTGTCACTTCAAGGCTGAATAAAGCCTGCGTGCATAGCAGGATACATCACTTTTAATAAGACTATTCACAGCAAAAGGGACCATTCAAAGTTCACCACATCTGACCGTAAGCAGATACATAACAGAGGCTCGAGCAGTGTATTTTATAAAGCCCTTGTATGCTTTCGTATAACACTGCATTGAGCTCTGAATTATTCTTTTCGTCTCTTTTGCCCTCAGAATCCATACAAAAGTGATTACTTCAGTCATTTTTCAATATTACTTTCATTCCTGGAAAATGCATTTTCAAAAGTTATTTATTTTTCACAGCATGTCATGTTGTTATATTATACTAGTTAAAATAAAACCACTGTAGACTTCAGCATGCATTTATGTTTCTCTTCCAACGCTACAATGTAGGATTTCCAGTTTTTATGCTGAATGTATTCTACATATTACATTATCAATCCTTTATCTTAGGTTTGGTGTAGATTTAAAACACAAGCTGTTAAATCAAGTTACTAAAGTAATTGAGCTACAAAATTGCCTTCTTATTTATAATCACCATTTCCCTCCGAAAAAGAGGTTTTAAAGATCAGCTGTGGTTTCTGTTATGCAATTTTTAAAAACAACTTTATGCCACTGATTCCACTTAAAAACTAATTAAAATAGTGGAGAAAACGTATGTTTCCTACACGGAGTCCATGAATGGGCTTTATTAGGACGTGGAACCCCCCTCACCCCTGGGACGTGTGTGAGTTTCCTCTTGGCCCTAGGTACAAATAGGGGTACAGTCTGGGGCTGGGCAGCCCTGGGTCTCCCTGCCCCAAAATTCACCCTAAGAACCCATTTCCAAAGGTCTAGTTCTGTTTGAGTTTCTTAATATCTAATCTTGGGCAATGCCAGAAAGCAGAAGAACACTCTGAGTGGAAAAGCACCTGAAAGAGAATTTATTTAAATATCAGTTCTTCGCCTGCCCAGCTGACAGACATCACTAACCATCCTGCTGCTTCTCATTGGCAACCTCTTTGCAACCAATTCAGTTAAACATAATGAAATCTAGCTGTTTCACCCCAAAACATAAAATCCCATAGCTCCATGGGTGCTATCCAGGCAAAGCACAATGGTGTGGCTGCCCCAGCATGGAATTTCCAGGGTGGGGGACATGGCAGAAGCTTGGGGAACTCCTTGTCCCCCTGTGGGATCGCTGCCCTGATCACCATGACCAAAGCCTGGGTGCCACTGCCCATCAACACAAACCCAATTGAAAGTCCAATGGCTATGGGGCCATGATGTCTTCAGAGTGGGCTAAAAGGGAGAAACTCAGCTGGTTTTATAGGGAAATGACAAAAGAGGGAATTCCAGCCCAAAGGCAGCCAATGGAGAGATGAGACACGGCGTTGGTGGAGCAGTGGGAGCTGAGGCGGCTTTGAGGCAGCCAAGGATCCCACATCCCTGTGTTATGATGGATCTTACACACTGCCGTCCTGCTCCAAGCTTGTATCCCCCCTCCAGCCAAAATCTCTGCACAACCCTGCCCACCCCTGTGTCACCCCAAAACAGGTGGCAGGCAGAGCAGCAAGGTAACCATCAAGAGGTCTGTGCTATAAAGGGCACTGTCCACCCTCCCAAAAAGCACATTATCAGGCGCTACAGCAGCCCAACACTGGGGATACATCATCCTTTAGGAAATCCTGCTCTCTTCGTGGTGTGGCTGAATTACAGGCACAGAAAGAAAAGGAAAAGCTTAAATATTTAATAAACAGTTCCACAAAAACTCTCGAGTGCAGCTCTGAAACGAGACTCTGCTCTACACCCACCGAGGTGGCCGGGGAAGTGGCCGAGGGCCAGATGACAGGGGACTTTTTTTCTGAAATAGCTCTGGCAGAGGCCTATCAGGAAATCTTTCAGAATTGCTTTAATCTTTCATTTTAGTTTGGTCTCTGGCCACACAAGTGCGTCCAGCCCTCAGAGACCCTGGAGGTCACTATCTGTGAGTTTTTAAAAACAGGAAAGCCATTACAGAAAAATCAGAAGAGCACAGGGGAAAAAAGTACTGGCTGTAAATATGTACGTTTTTAATACAACAGAACGGTTGTAACAATTTTTGTTCTGCTCTTGCTTTTAACTAAAAAGGAAGGGAACCTGGAATGTTATAAACACCTCAGAGTTTTTAGCTCTCTGCCAAAGAATTTATCCATTAAACGCAACATGAACTATAAATCTGAATTTCAGATCCTGCTCACAGCATATGAATCTACTCTCCCCTTTGATATGCATGTGAAGTTCTCATTGACACTAATGGGAGATACACGTGCTTATTACGGGATAACTAGACCTCTCAGTGTGAATATACACTCCTAGACAGACAGCTCTGCTTAAGTTAAAAAAAAAAAAAAGAAAAAAAAAAAAGAAGGGAAGAAGATACCAGTGGGGGAAAAAAATCCATTATAGGTGTTTTGCAAACAGAAGTACCACTCTGTGCATTTTTGATCAGCAGGCAGCTTCGGAAAAACAGACATCTCCAGAAACAAGCACAGGTATGCAATTGCATCCACAAACATCGTCCTTCCAGTACACGGGACGCATCAGCGACGTGCAGGAGCACGCGTGTGCTTGCGAGGAAGAGTCGACACTCAGTCCCCCCAAGGATCAGCACCGGTCCCAGCCTCTGGTCTGTGTAAATCAGCTCAGCTCCATGATTGCCACAGAACTGCCCAATTTCCACCGGCTGAGCGGGTGACACGGGGTCCGTGGGAGTGCTGAGAGCCCCGGGTCTCTCCTACGGGCTCTGTGTAAAGTGGCTGCTGCACGGAATGCTAATGGGCACGGGAGCTCACAGCACTGGTGTTGAGGAGTTATTTCATTTATGGGAACATTTCTTTAGATGTGTATTTCATTTTTTAGCTTGCTGGCTAGAGGTGTTCCTGGGGACAGCAGATAGAAAGGGAGAGTCATGTTAAATTCATAAACATACACTGTAGAAAGTAAATGAGCATATAAGGATAACATATGAGCGTGTACATACCATGCCTGGATTTTTATGGCACATATACATGTGTGTCTATAGACACGTGTGTCAAAATATTCGCACTTAAGGGCAAATTTTGTAAAATTGTCCAACCAGACCAGATATCTTCAGCATTTTTTTTTCTAATCAAGAGCTTTTACTGGAAATATTAGTAAGGGGTCAATTCCTTTCTATGCACCAAGTGACACTTTTGAATAACTGCGTTACGCACAGCGCTTTAAGAAGACTTATAGGACTGTCACAATATTTAACTACTCATTTTTGCTTGCATGATTGTGGTTGATATGACCACAGAATACTGATCTATCCAAAAGAGAAGAATTATAGAGTGGAACAGTGGGATTTATGAATGAGATATCTTTGGCTGCAAAGCATTCCCATTTATAGCACTCAGCCACCACAAAACTGCTGTGTAATTGGAAGAGAAATTTTTCCCATGTACTGAAGCTATAGTTGAACTGCCAAACAATGAGAGACAGCCTTGTCTGAATTAGAGGAGTCACATACCTGATTTTTCTCCCACTCATTTAGAAACAGACCTTATTTCCCATCTCCTCTCCTCTTATGCTGAAACTGGGGGTAGGAAAGCTGCGTTTTGTGAGTGCCAGAGCAGAAAGCTGATTCCATTTAAGCATCATATCAGAATAAATGTGTGGACAAATCAGCGGGACTAGTCAGAGTTGCCAATTTTAACTTCCTGAGTATCTGCATGTGAAAACTGTTATTTTCCCAAGGAGGCACATGGGCTTTTGTTATGATTATTTATTTGTATTATAAGAGGCCAAGGGAGCCACAGAGAGGGCCCTGTAATGTGAGATGACACAGACGCAACACACTCGGGAGGCAGAGGGATGCTCCAGGATGGACTGAGGCTCCCAGGACAGACGGATGGGCACTCGCCCACCCACCACCTCCACGCCAGGCAAGTCCCAGCTGTGCTCACACAGAGTTTGCTGCAAGCCAGGGACTCCAGGACTTTACGTGGCTCATGGTTGCAAAGCCTGACAGTCCCACAGTGCTGCATGGATGGACAGACAGATACATAGAGAAATGCCCCTCGCCTTGGAGGTCCACAGGGTAGCCCCTGGGTGCCAGGCAGGCAAATGTCCTCACAGAACCAGCTAACTGACAAGCCACAACTAACTAAAAGCAGCAGCTTGAGACCATGGATGAAGTAATCATAAAGCAAGCACATTCCTGGCCATAGAAATCAGTAACCTCAACTCCTCGCCTTCGCAGGCAACACCACCAGCCAGAGGCCACCCACTGGCACGGTCCTCCTGGAAGCATGAGACTGAACACATCCCACGGGGAGAGTACAGCATCAGAGCAAGCAGGACAAGCTGCTTTGCTATCACCCCGTGGTGTGACCCCTTTTCTCCTTCCTTCCCCCTCCATCATCCCTTGGGTGGCCTCTACCCTGGAGGCTGCTGTCAGGGAGCAGATAACTGTGCCCAGCCAAGCTTTCTCCCAAGGGCCACTGCAAGTTCCACGGCAGCACCCACGACAGCCACATAACGGCACAAAGCATCATTCTTAGGTGTATTTTCATGAAAAGAAAGCTCCCGGACAACCCCTTCCATGAAAACTCCAGGGCGGAAAGCAGCACAGAGTGAAATCTCATCACGTGCTCATGCTGGGAAGCACGTGGAAAGCGCTGCGCAGTGGCCCCGCTGTCTTCCAGCCCCATCGGAAAGAAGTCAGGAAACAGGTTTACTTGCATCATTACACCATGATTGCTGCTGGGAACACCTTCCTGTTGAGGTCCCTCCGACTGCATCCCTAATAGCGCGCGTTGCCGAAGGACGCTCTGTACGACCCTCAGATCACAGGTCCTGCAGGAGATGAAGCACCAGCCCCACTGCTCCCCGGTGAGAGACAGCGCAGCCCAGGGGGCAGAGAAACAAACACCTCAATGAACTGACTGCAGCAATGGTGGGGAGCAGATACCACCCCGGGTTGGTCCAGGTGGAGCTCCTCCAACACAAGGAGGCTTCCTAGAGATGCCTGTCAATGCCTGTTGCTGTTTCAGCTCACAAACCTGCATTTTGGGGGTATTTGATGGCTTTGGAAGACATATCATGAAATATTGACTGTGGGAATGAAATCTCTACCCTGAAAATCAGGAAACCCCCCAGAAAACTCAAAGCTGGGCACCCCAGAAATTCAAGCACCCTGACAATGAGTTGCTCTGGAAATTCAAGATGTTTTCTGCCAATGATCAATAAAAGGGTTTATAATGGCTTTCTCCAACTGCCAGTATGTTGAGTCAATATACATTTTCTCTTTTCATATCATCCACAAAGAAAATGAAAATATGTAGAAAATAAAAAAATATGTAGCACAACTTTGTGCTTTAAAGGTTTTCATAGTTTGTCAAAAGTTCTCTAACACATTTCAGATTCCCTCGTAACAACAGGGTTTCTTCTATTTTTGCACTTGAACTGTGGGTGATTAAACAACAAGCAGCAGAAAATTAGTATGTTAAATTCAAAGCCAGCAAAAAAAAATTAAAAAATAAAATAAAATAAAAT
>VZRU01000658.1:564623-582647 GCA_013398155.1 Pedionomus torquatus
AAATATATATATATATATATAAGGTGGGTGTAGCCAGGGGATTGTCTTGCCTGAACTGCTCTTTAGGACAAGACTTTCACCGTGTCACTGTACATCCCTTGCTCTGCAGCGCCCAAAGCCCAGCAGCCCAACAGAGCCCAGAGACCCCTGGAGCCCAGTAATATCAGACCATGGTGCCAATGGGAAAACAAGACCCAGAGATAAGAAAAAGTCCCAAGTTGGGCAGAACTGCTTTGAGTACATAAATCACAGCCTGAGAAAAAAACTCTGCCATAGACCCCAGAAGAGTCCAGGATTGCACAGGGCACTCCTTTGTAATGCAGCAGGACTCCCTTGTTTTTCTTTAAAAAGGGCCAAATCCTCTTCCTAGCTCAGGGGCAGCTGTCACAACACGTGTGGGTCTTTCCCTTCTCCTGACTGCATAACCCCCAGCAAGACCTGCCGTGGGGCACGCTCCCATCCACAGCTCGATCCCAGCCCCTGTGGGACTGTGCAAGCGACACAGAGGCACATGGAGACGACTGGTGCCACCATCAGATCTTAATAGCTGTGAGCACGGCTAATTTTCTTCTTTTAGAGCAAAGAACTTTATAATGAATAAAGAATACATCTCTCCTCTCCTTGTGTCATCCTTCTACAAAATCCGAATGAGGTAAAGTGGTTTTTAACATCCACTTATCAAAGTGACTTAATATCTGGGAAGTCAGCCAATGGTTATGTAGCGATGCAGATGCCAAAAAATCCAACTGAAAGATTGCATTCAGGGAGACTGCAGAGAAGACCTGACTCAACCAGGTGGAAGCAGATAGTTATCCTGGTCAGGAAAGCCCGAGAGCTTCCCTGCAAAATCATGGAGAAAATGAAGGAAAACAATTGTGTTTTTAAACAGCTTCCTTTTAACCCGTTGTAGATGGGGGCTGTATCCTGTACCGACAGCTTTTTCTGGAGGCAAATTTTGGAATCAATAGACAAACAGTTTGACAAAGTCCAAAAGAAGATGACCAGAAAATGTTTTTTTGCCTCTGACAGTCATCAAGAAAACACTGACAAGAGGAAGATAATTTTTTTTTTTTATTGCTAGACACTCTGGGATATAAATTCTTCCTAACATGTACTTTCTATAAAATTTATCTTTTCCAGGGTCACAATCATGTCACTTGGGGGTGTCTTTTTTTTTTTTTTTTTCCTGTTTTTTAAGTTAATCTTTGAAAAAGTTACCTGTAAAATTCAGCTGAGTGATGTGATTAGCTGAAACGGTTTGCAACTCTGATTAGCAAGTCGAGGTGAGAGGAGAGCTGAGGAAACCCGAGTGTACCACAAGCCTTTAGGACCCTGGCACTATGTCATTGTAGCCTTTTTCTTTAACCCCATTTTTCATCTCTTTCTAGCCCAGCGTGGCACTGGAAGAGTTAAAGAAAACAATAAAAGAACAACTGAGTGTACAGGGTAGGATTTACTGGCATTTACTTTTAATCTATGGTCCTTTGCTCTGTGGCTTATCAGCCCTATGTCAGCCCTTTTTCCTCCTTTATATTGCATGAGGGGACCCACATGCTGGTACTGAGAGACAGAGCCCAAGTGTCTGTAAGCTTTTTGTCAGGTAAAAAGAGAAGAAAAAGGAAAGGAACAAGAGGAAAAGCAAAGCTAAGAGGCATCTATTAGATGTCACTAGGCTTTTGTATTCATGTCAATGATTCAGGATTAGAGTATTTGAAATAATCTTATTGAGAGAACTCAAAAGCCCCACAGAGGGAAAGCCTGCTCAGTAGCATATGGCAGAGCAGCGGACAATATCTTATTAAGGATGTGTTAGCTAACACCATTACTTTTTATATTACATTACTGAACTATTGTGCCTCAGCCGGTTAGCGAGATGGCATAGTTGTGGAATGCCATTTTGGACGTTACCGCGCTGATGTGGCTGGGTGTCCAGGCCAGCCTTGGCGGGAGGGTGGCGGTGATGCTGCTGCCTCGCTGCCCTCGCCCCCCTGGACCGCTGGGAAGGGCAACCCACACCTCACCGGCTGAGGGGACAACGGTGTCCCCAAGGTTACTTGTGGCCGCTCTGCTCTCACCATGCGTGACACAATCCAGCGCCCACGCACCCTTCCCCACCCCGCTCCCCCCCAAATTCAGGTCCCTGCCTTTCAGGTCTGGCCGGCTCACTGCTGCAGGGAAAACCAGGGGTACAGAGAGCAGCTTCTGCTGTATCTCCAACAAAAAAATCCCGAACTATTGCCAAACTCAGCTTCTTGTCAGATGAAGGGAATTTAATTTTGTTATAGTGAATGCTGTTAGTCTAAAAATCTTTCTGTGCTTTTGGACAAAAGCTTGTAATTGGAGAAATAGCTCTTTTTAAAGTTATCTTCATCTGCCTACACCTTTAGAGGCAGCAAGAAACCAAAGACAAAACAGTACTGTTCATAGCATTTCAATGATTGCAGTGAAAGGCTCTATATCTGGGTCACCTTACTACTGTCCAGTATATAATTTCAGTGACTTGAAATAAAGCCTTTTAATAACTAATTTCATATAATTCACATATGAGCAGCACAGAAAATTTGTTTTCACATTTTCTATTTCCAAACACTCTTTTTAAAAAGTGGGCAGAAAATTATTCGTTCCGCTTTAAAAAAAAAAAAAAACTTCTAAAATACTGTCCTTAGCAAAAAAAAGTAAACACTCGTTAGATACAGTAATATATTCTGATCACAAACTACCTATGCAAAGCTGCTAATGTGACACACTGGCAACTTTGTATGGCTTTTCTGTACTTTTCCAGAGCTGTTACAGAAAAAAAAACAAACCATGATGCTACAGGGAAAGAGAAAAATTCATACCAGTTATTTACCACTACTACTACCGAGACTTGCTGCTCTCTGAGGACAACTTTAAATCCTTTTCTAGAAAGTCACCTCAGTCACGATTTAAACAGGAACCTACAATTGTTTCTTACTTGCTTTTAACTTTATTAGTTAGATGTTGTATTAAAATTATATCCCTCCAGCAGGCAGAAGTGAATTTGAATTTAGTACAGTTATTTTTGTAGATGTGGCCATTTACTTATAAGAATACATTTTGGTGGCTGGAACATGCAAATATTTGTGACTACACACGGGAAGAAAACTACTCATACGCCCCAGCTTCTGCAGAATAAGGCTGGGTTATGTTTTTACCCAGTAAATGCTGGGATAGAGCTAAGACAATTTTTTTTTTTTTTTTTTATGTTTAGAACAATTTTATCTAATCTGCTTTAAAACTGAGGATGATCTTTGCAAATACCTTTTCCTATCACTCTCATTCACGTGTGCGTTCCCGCTGTGACAGCAAATATGGAAATAAATCGGGTGTTAAGATGGGACAGGAAATTTATCCACACTGGAAACTGTGTGTACAGATATATATGCACATGAGAAAAAGCCAGTATTTTTTCCCCCCAAAATATGCCCACTCTTGAGAAAGAGAAGAACAGTCACTGAGCTGCATGGAGCCAGGGAGCCTGTGATACTGAGCACACCCTCCCAGCGTGTCCTCCCAGGACACACTTCGAAGAAGGAATTTGTATTAAGAAATCAACAGGTATGAATAGCAAATTTGAAGCCAGAAACAAAGGGACAGATAGCCCTGCCAGGTCCTGGGTTTGTCTTGGGACCAGCCTGGTTCACCTGGAGCTTTCCTGATGCTGCAGGAGGTCACTGAACAGAGGCAGCCACACTTTTTAAAGCACCTCTAACCTCAGATGCCCAAATCCTGCTGTCTGAGTGGAGCAGCAGGTCAATCCATGAGATCTCAGTCAGACATCAAGGTGCTCCTCTGCACAAGCAAACCCACAGAATCTTCAGGATGGACTTTAAGGAGTTAGACAAGCCAGTGCAATCTCCTAAAATTGTTAATCCTGGCTGAAAAAAACTAGGATTTTCAGAAAGAGCCCAAGGGGCTTACTGACCTGGTGGCAGCTGTGGCTCTGAAAGCAGTAGGTGCAGAGCTGCTCGCCCCAGGATCACAGTCCTCCCAAGGCAGAGCAAACCTACCAGGGACATGGATGTGCTGACCTTGAGGTCTTGGGGCAGCTGATCCAGCACATCCCATGTATGTACTCAAGTCCCTTTTCGAGACTGACAGCAAAACTGGCCAAGCCCTAACCCAAAGGGCTGTAGGTGAGCACTAAAGATGGTAGTCAAATACCAAAAGCAATACCACAGACTGGTCCTCAGTTTCCCTCATCTTTAGGATGTTCAGTGCAAGCCTAAGTTTTTTATTCTCCACAGAAAAATCTCAATCTCAAGTTTTAAACTGCATCAGGAGAAACACTTCTCTTCAGGAATGGGATCATCTACCTACCTAGAGAATACACAGCATCTAGCACAACAAGCCTTCTTTGTGCTAGGAGCCTCTGTTGTATCACTATGATATTAAATAGTAATAATCAGGCATAAGATTGCAGTGAAATAAAGCCCAAATCACTAGCTGCAGATTCAAAAGGCATCACTGAAAGAAGCAAGTAACTATTAGAGTAGTGTGAAATGTTTGCAGTGAAACCCAAAACCACATAAAACTTGCCTGGTTTGGGGTTTTATAACAAACTGAAAACTCAGAACAGGTTTGCTGAGAAAATCACAAACCTGCGTGAAGCTGAGACCAAATTAAGGTTTTACATAATAGTTTTGAAATTATACAAAAAATCTTGTACTTTGGGGTGGAGGGAAGAGGAATCAAACAAACAATAAGCAGGAGATGGTTTGGCCCTGACCAAGTTCACTCAACCCCAAGAGCAAAATAAATTAATTTTGAAGCAGCAGCAATATGTGCCAACCCCAATAGGCTGAAACCAAGAGATTTTTGCAAGATCTCTTGCAAAGTTACCCCCAGCTCTGGTGATTTCTTCACCAGAAAGAGAACTGACAACGCATGCATTAGGAGTGCTGGTAGAAGGATGAGCATGTCTGACTCTGTGTGAGAAGCATCTACTGATCAGAGTCTCCCATTTATCTCACAAAGGCTCAAAATGCCTTTGGTTGCCTAAGTCATGTGGGAAATGTTTTGGGTAATGCTTCTCAGATGCATCAATCACAACCAAATCCTTAAGGATGTGTTTTTCGGTCCCTCCCCTCCCAGAAATGTATGGGTTCACAGGCTCCAGGAGCTTGCATGAAATGCTTGAGGCCAACTTCTGCTCGCCTGAACACCCTGCTTAGAGGCCCTGAGGGTTTAGGCAGCACAGCCTTAAAAGACAGCCTGGGAGACATCTCTGTGCGGTGCTGGGGGTAATGCTCTTACAGTTTCTGCTCCCCAGACTCCCTCCCTGATGGATCAATAACTCTTGTGTGGCTGTGGAAGCAGCACAGCAATGCGGTGGGCACTTTCCAGTAGGAGACTCAAGAGAACATTCAAATATTCAGGCCTAGGAGCGTTTCTCTGCCCGTGTCTTGACATCTATCAGAGAGAGCTACATCTGCCCCCCTGCATGCAAAACCCACTCAAGGATCCAGGATGGATGGGACCCATGTTCTCCTGAAGCCCCATCCCTAGCAAGGGGGGAGCAGGACACCTTCCCCTGACCCCACACAGCCAGGTTCAGGCACCGCATATGGTCGAGGGGACCAAGAGCTGGGACTCCTGCAAAGGCACCACTGCCAAAGCACCTGGCATCTTCTGCCACTTTGCTGTGACACCAATGCCATGACGAGCCTGTGTCCCTGCAGTCTGGCTGGGGGTGATCAGCTGTGGCGCTGGTCCCATCCCCTGCAGCAAAGCAATCCTCAGCAGCTCCGTCCCAGCCAAAACACCCACCTCAGCCTTTCACCGGCACCTCTCCCAAGGCTGGCCCACTGTGCCAACACACTCGCATCTCCATCACCCTCCCTCTGGGCATGGAAACCAACTGCAAAATGCATTAATCGCCACATCTGCCTAAAAAGTGTATTTGTGGGGAGGATGCACTGAGCAGGATACAGTCCTGTGTGTCATTTTTCCCACCTGCCTGGTATTTCAGATGAAGAGATGATCAGGCCCATAAAATACAATCCACTACGTGATGACTTGTAAAGTGGTAAAATGGAGACATTGAAAGTCATTCACGCCTCTTTTCATGTCATTGCACAGTGAAATCCTACCCACAAACATAAATTTTTTCAGGTTAAAGGCTGAAAGATTTCAAACCCGTACACAGTTAAATTGCCTCCCTCCCTAGCAGTGGCAGCTGGTTGTGCCAGGGACAGGTTATGGAGAGCTCCAGTCCAGCATCACATACTGCAGGTGTTGAAAGCACACAGGCCTTTCAAACACTGGTAGCAGGTCATGCATTAAAACATACCTTGGTGCCATCTGATAATAACATGTGAAAAATATCACGGCCTCCAGTCCGTGAGTTCCCACCCCTCCTTCATGGACAAGAGCTCTGGTAGCACTGGAAATGGATAAGCTGCCTCTTCAAAGCCATAGGGAGCCTTGTTCCTCAGAAATTTTATCTGAAGCAGCATGTGAAGAACTTCAATATACAGCCAGACAAAGGTCAGAAGAAACCCCAGTCATCCTCATGCTGACCTGCCACCCAAGGGCACACGGCCTCACCCAGGGAGAGCTCCAGCAACAAACCCATCAACTTATACCACATTTAAAGTTCATCTGTCCAAAAGCTAGATGGTCGCAAGATTTCTTAAGTAGTTCTCATCTGTATCAGTAAATCTCAGCAAAGCCATTTTCAACTCACTCTCATCAGCCTGCTCACATGCTCTGGGGAGAAGCAAAATTTGGGATGGACCAGCAATTGCCAAGCAGGCTGTTTTCAGCCCTTTTCCCATGCATTGTCACACGCTGGAGGTACACGGTATAGATCCTAAACACTGAGATTTTTCTGCCACTATATTTGGGATTGCAGTGGTTATTCATATTTTATCAGTCAATAGGACTCCTGTTTACTGGATGCAGCCATAAAAGGTAAAGAAGCCCCAGCAGGCATGGGTAACACCATTAAATATCAGTCCCAACAGCAGCAAATTGGGTTTAAAAGTTTGGAACAGAATGCCAAGAGAAGAGCCTCTTCCCTGAACCAAGGAATAATATAAAGCCCCACTTTCTCCCCTATGTGACTTTTGTCATTATCATCTTTTCTGATTCTTACAAAGCAAACCTAATTAGGAAGCTCTCTCATTAGTCTTCCAGAAAAATTAGCACAGCTTATGCTAATTACTCCTGTAAAATTTAATAAACTCGTTGAAATGGGAATAGTCTAATGAGGTTTTATTTATTGAACTAAGATAACTGTAAGGAAAAAGGTTAGGACACCGGGATATCCAGAGTGGTAATAAAACTACAATTTATTCAATTTCTTCACAGGAATTTTATTGCAAACCTTTTAAATTCAAATATGAGTTACAATTTGAAAGTTAAATCAATCCAGAATTTAATTTAATAACAGGAAGTGCTGTGTTTTCTTTAAGTGTGATTACAATGCAGCCCTGCCACTGCACTTGCGGGAGGAATTGCGCGTTTGTATTGTGACAATAATATCCCTTTTCAAATGAGTTCCTGTTCATCAGGTCTTCATCTCAACACATGTAACTGGATTAGCAATAAAATATACAGGCTATGCTAAGAAGATGATTCAGACACACACACAAGTTTCCAAGAAACTCCCTCGAAATGACTGTTCTATAAGCATAATAGATTTATTTTGTTCTGCAGAGAAAATTTAGATCGCTCCACAAGTATGAATTTCTTTAGATCCCTTTCACTGGGATATCTGCTGATACTATAATAGAGCAAAGCATAAAGCAATTTTATAAAGGATAAAGTCAAGTCCTGGTTCAAATAGGACTACAGACTTTATTTTAAAACCGACATTTTGATTAAATAAGAATGCCTGACTTACTTTTCATATATATCTAGAGCTTGATAAAGAACACAACACATGTAACTTTGAAGTTGCCGAACAGCCTCTTCGCCAAGTTCACTAAACCACCACAAAGACACAGCTCTCTCCATCCCAAGTTTCTCTAGCCTCATCAAAGAGGACTAATCAATCCAAAATAGTATTCCAGCATGTAAGAAGAGGATAGCATTTCCATGTAAGTACATATGTTGAAAATCTCGTGGATAGATTCTACGTTAAATTCTATGTTAGGTCAGAGTCTGTGGATTCATAGGATTTGATGCAAGAGTTAGATTAAATCCATAGGCAAGACTTTATCAGAGCACAAGGCATGTGGGAATGCTTTAGCCCAAATGGTAAATGAATTCTGTAAGCTCACATGCAAATACAAATAGCTAAATATGGTTTTGCATATCAATTGACATAATAGTTAAAAATTGTGTGCATGGAGAAGTGACAATGGAGTACAACTAAACACATGTTCTGCCTTGTGCGAGCATTTTAACGTTACAACAATTTTAAAGGACTCGCTTTAAGGTAAAAAGGCTTCATATAGATCACTTCATCCTTTCCAAACCAAAAGGGGGGAAAAAAAATGAATAGGATAAATGTCACAAGAAACATCACTGAAGCCACTAACTGTATAAAGCACATACTTATTTGGCCTAAATTGTTTGAACTAGCCCCGGCCAAGAAAAGGTTTTAAGTACCCTACTGGGACAGATGCGAAGCGGCAACAATAGAAGCCACACTAATGCAATCCAGGTAACACAATCCTGTTTCAAAAACACGGGGAGGGCTAATTACAGTACTGCTGAGTCAAATTTCTTATACCATTGCAACCCACAGGAACAGGTCAAAATCAAATGTTATTCAAACCACAGTCATATCAACCTCCTGTATCAAAGTCACAATTTAAAACCAAGTGAAGAACTTAAAAGCTTAACCCATTCACAAGCCAAACGTGATTCAGTGCAGGTGGTGAGGTAGGTAGGGGTTGTATTATCATCTTTAAATTATTCTTAGCTTGCATTTTAAAAATAACCTTCAGAATTGGTACCTTTTCGCATCAATTTACGTAAATACTGATAAATTGATCACTGCTAGGAAGCTAAATCTGGAGGGTTTTTTCATGGAACTGTTTTCCTCATTTTGCAGGAAGCATGTAACAGGCAGCATCTCTAGCTTTCATAATTTAAAATTATTTGCAACTAGCAGTTTTGCATTCTAGATAGTTAAACAAAATATTTCCGTAAACCTGCCATTAGCATCTTAACATCTCACTTTCCAGTACAATGAAAAATTCATGTGAATTTTGTAGCTTTCATGTCGCTCAAAATGCCACTCTAACACCATGTTTATAGTGTTCAACTCTGCAGCATGCTTATAAAACACATCTCTCTACAGATTTCACTGTGGCGTTTCCCCCCCACCCCCCCTCACTTTTCCTGGTACTACCTCATGCTCACAGAGATGAAAATATGCCTAGTTAAAACAGATAGAGATATCTTCTGAGATTTAAACATTCTCAGGATTACCTATTACAGCTAATCCAAACATCTGCTAGGAGCTTCCAATAGATGCCCTTTCTTACCAAATTCCAGCAAGCGCTGTAAATCTGGGGGTGGGGACGAGCGCGGTGCCAGGCAGGGCTCTGCCGTAGCCCTGGACCCGCTCTCCACGTGTGGCACCCAACACATCAAACCTTCTTCACCTTCTTAAAAATAGACACACGGACACGTAAGGTGCTTTAAACTTAATTTAGCAAACATTAACTAGGACGATAACGCAAGGAGAAGCAGGCTGCTCTATGCTCTTGCCCCTATAGGTGCAAGCAAGACCCTCCCTTGGGGGTCCCTCTATTCCCAGGTGAGGGGGGGCTGCTCTCCCCAGCTGGTGGCTGGCACTTTCAATACCTGATGGCCCTTTAACTCTCCTAGAGCAATGCTGTGTAACACCCTGGTTATCACCCCAGGCTTCATACAATCAGTTTGGGCAACTAAAAGGTAAAAGTTACTACTGGGCTACTATTTTGCGTAATTTGCAAGCAGAGAAACTACACGTGGCACGGAACAACGAAAATAGAGGTATTATACTGCAGTGATTTACTCAGTGATGTCAGATTAGCAATACGGATCTGTTTAAAAACACGATAATTAAGGCAGGCAAAAATTAATTCATCAACTGACAATACAGTCAAAATAGTAGTCCAACCAAAGAAAATAAGAGGAGGGAAAAAGCCCTTACTTTGCAGATCTGTTTTTTTTAACTGTTTTTTATGCATAAATAAAAACCTTAAAACGTAGATGGATTGCATCCAACAGAACTACTGTAGCTAAAAGTGATAATGATTCAAACATTTTTCAAATAAAAGTTAAATATTTATAAGCACCCAACCACATTTCATAAATCACAAACTATTATTATTTTATTCCTGAAGCTTCCCTGGCACAGCATGTGAATCGAGCCACAGAAAGTCAGAAAGAAAAATCTCCTCTTTATGCACATGAATCAGCGACACGAAGCAGAGCCCTCCAAAGAGCGGGTCGCTCCGTTATCCTCCATATGGCCCTCCCATGGCAATCGCAATCGCAGAGCACAACTAATTCGGTATCAAAAACAAAATTTCATCCGTATATACTCCTAATTCTTCCCCATTAGCAACACAGGGCAGGTGTTTCATTATAATGAGGAGAGAGGGAGGAAAAAAATGGAAGGAAACAATAGCAGTCCTTACCTGTCAATTATCACTGGATCTGATGGAGTCTCATTTCTGTTGCCACAGCTTTTCTTGTCACAACAGCGGCTACAGAGCAAAAGTGAAAGGATTTAGTGTGACCATTACACTGTAAAATCATCATTACGAACATGGTAGGTTCAAATTGCCGGCTAGAGTTACCGCTCGGTCCCTGCCTGGAAATCAGTCAAATGTAGTGGGTCACATATGGGTTAATTACTATGTTTAACTTCTTGCACAGCTGGTTAGCAACGGAAAATATAAAAAGAGAGGGGGTTTGCCCCTTTCACAAATAATAATTCAAGGATCAGCCGAAACAGAGGGACCTGCCTGTTTGTAGCCTCTTTCCCATAGGGTTTAACAGTTTCCCCATACATTCACTCACAAAATAAAGCAGCTTTTTCTCTACTGAGCACTTCTTTTACATTTGCTTATCGCACACGTTACACATCCACATGCTATTCCTGCTTCTACACAGAGTCAGATTCTCAGCTACCAGGAAACCTCCCTCCCAAATCTGAAAGCACAATTATTCTCCCTCCAAGAAACACTGTTGTTAATGGGGGAGCCAAAATGCAAGCACCATCAGCTGTAGCTTTTTATGCTGGAGCATGTCTCTTCCCCCAAGTTTTCTGAGCATGTTAATGATTGCTAATGCCACAGAGAGCACAGCTCTGGTGGCTGGTGCCCTGCATCAGGTCAGATACAAAGCAGCCGTGTGAAATATAAGCTCCATCTCCCAAAGCACTGCTCCATCGCTGACCTCCAGGCTGGGATTCTTTTGAACTAAGGTGGCTCGTTGTTCCCTAAGAGAAGTTAAATTGTTGTTTGTGATGATGCCTTGTCAGGGGTTATTGTCCATTAAGAGCCATAAATATATTGCAGGTGAGCTCACAGGTAATATACATGTTTCTGCTCGGGGTGGGAATGCCTCTTGGTGCATCTAGAGCTGTGGCTTGAGCTGCTCACCCCAGGGAGGAAACACCCATCTAGCAATAGAAGCTGCTGTTTGGTGACATCCCTTAACAGAAAATCCCCCACTGAAGTCAAGGCTCCAAGCAATGAAAATAAAAAAAATGTCAAGAAGTTCCTGGTCTTCCCAAGCCCTCCTGGATCCTCAGGAACCTTCTGGATGAAGCCTGGGCAGCTCCTGCGGGGTGAGGGCTGCAGGGAGATAGATTATGGGGAGCAGGGACCAAATCCTCTGGTGGCAGCATGTGACAGGCAGTGAGGACCACCTTGTTCGGTCTCCCTGGCCAGACCTGAGCACAACTCTCTGGTCAATAAACTTTTGGGTAAACCTCAACCAGAATCTTTGGAAACCACCAAGCTTGTTCCAAACAGCGTCCAGGGGACCTGCACATCACCCTTATTTCAGCAACCGGCTTTGGGCAGCTGGCAGGCGTGACCACTGGTCACACTCCTGCTCACATGAACTATTTTCTTTTCCCCAGAAGGTGGAAGAACATCAGGGCAGGAAGAAGCCCTCAGAAGTGCCACGCAATATAAATAGCCCTGTTGGGAGTATGACAAAGGTTCTCTTGTGCTGCTGAACAATAGAGCGAATAATATACAGTTACCCACCAAGATTAGCAATAAAGCAACTAACCACAGTAAAGATAACAGAAAAAGGGGGGCCTTTTACAAAAACAGTCTGTTTAAACATGGTTTTAAAAAAAAATAATAATAATTTTGTTTTCAAAGAGAGGAAAATACATAATTCTTTTCACCGCAAAAAGCTTCAAGGCAACTATTCAGGGCTGAAACTTTTCACAGTTAACACATGTGCGGTATCTTCATTTCGGTGGAAGTTACATTGTTTGGGATTGCCAAAAAAAACTGCTTAATTTTACAGCACAATACCACAATTGATCCACCAGAAAATGCAAGAGCCTTGGCACCCAGAAAGTATTAAAATTTAGGAAGGAATAAAATATGCTGTAGGTAAATAGTCATGTGGACGTTCAGGGGGCTTTTTTGCCTATAAAAGGACTTCTCATTGGAGTGCAGCTAGAATGTGTGGGGTGAGAAAATTTACCCACAAACAAGGCAATAAAAACTGCTAATCATTTTTAAATGATTAAAATGTAATTAAAAACAGAGTTGGCACAAGTTAAGACAATGCAGTTCTTGTGACTGAAGCAAATCAGGGCTAGTCCTGACATTCTCACAGCAGACTGGAGGGACAGAAATTGCCACACTTACTCAGGCGAGCAAAGGTTCCCAGGCTCCCAGCCCAAAATGGGCAGATGCCACCATCCACGTACCACCAGGCTCGGAGGCTGGCACCTTCCCGAGGCACTAACCCAGCGGGAGAGGCAGCCACGGGGACCCGGGATGGGGACGCCTTGGTCTCGCCTCCTGCCGTGAGCAGGATGGAGACGGGCACTGGCCGACAGGGGAAAACCAGCTTCAAGAGTGGGAGAAACACCACGTTGCTCATGTAGTGGCCCTCTCATTCCACTAGGGCTTCCCAAGAGTGCACCCCAATAGTCTCAATTAATAGTAGGAGACATCACTCCTGCCACCACAATTTGAGAGTGATGTGGAAGAGGTGGAGGACCAGCACATCCTGCTGTCTGGTGGCTCTGTGGCAAGAAAGGAAGCCCCAAATGTTCTTTCATGTTCTACATAATTTTTTTTTCCAAACCTTAGCTTGCCTTTTGCATTTTTTACCCAAGCAGCAGAATCCAAGGCTTCATCTGTGGTAGTTTTACTACGCAGAGAATTAAAACATCACACAAACCTCTGAGTTTGAGACACGGTTGTGTGGCACAAGAGCTCAACTTGCCTCAAAAGCTTTGGCTTTTAGTAACTGTTTAACATTTGGAAACAAGTTCCTAAATATTCAGCACCCTTTCTCCTTTCCCCAAAGGAATTTAAAAATTCCTAGGAGCTTCTCCAAGTCACCCAGAAGCCCTCCAGCTCCCAGCAAGGCTCTGTGAAAGTGCAGGGAGAAGTGCTGAGCGCTGGCTCCTTGCAGCCAAGAGGGCAAGGGCTTGTCCTCACTTTACTGCCGTGATGTCTGCTCCCAAGTGGGGCAGGGAGCCACAGCTCAGGCACAACATCAGGCTGGCCCACAGAAAAATGCAAAAATTGCTTCATCTGGAGGGTTGTTTGTTTTTTAAACAAGTAGTCCTTGATAGTAACGAAGTCTCTTGCCATTCCTTCCAGTTCCTGCACCTCACCCCTGCCTACCCCAGGTTTCCCCACCTCCTACTGCCATCCTTGCCATCCCCAGGGCTCATACCCAAGCCCCATGCCATCCTGCCCCTTCACAGGCCTCCCCATCCCCTGGCCACCACCACTCCCGGCTTTTGCCGCTGCCTTTGTCCTCACTCCAACCCTCTAGGGACCTGCTGCCTTCCTGCCATCTCCCTCCATATCATCCTCCTCTTCCCCTTCCCTGTGCTGGAGCAGCTCCATCCCACCCTGTCCAGGTGCGTAGGAGATGGTCTCCTCACCCAGATGTCTGGCACCCCCAAATGCCCCTGTCCCCCAGGAGCATCACCCGCGCGAGGAGCCCTGCTTTGTGCATCTGCGCTCTCGGGCTTTCTGTGGGGACAATGAACAATGAGAAATTACGGGGCGGTGGCACGTGGCCAGCGCAAACGCGACTTTCCGATCATTTAGCTGCCAGGCTCTAACAAGTCGTTAGCGAGTCAGTGTGAGAGATTTTGCAGAAGCTCCCAGCGAGGTGGGTTTCATCCCATAGATGACACAGCCGGGACAACCCCTGCCCCAAACGGGCTCCTCGCCCCGAAGCGTGGAGGTACAGGAGGTTTTTGCCAAAACAGCTGTAAGATTTTATTTTATACGGATAAAAACCATGTTTTACTCCAACCTCATTCTCAGAAATCACTGAACCATTTTAGCTGAAACTTTCCAAAGAAAGTCAGCCTGAGGCTGACACCCTGCAAAGGACATTTCAGCCAGAACAGTTTAAGTGTGGCAAAGCTGTAAGCCACTGAAGGTTTCATAATGGAAATTGTTGAGGCAATATTAACTATAGATGTCCCTCCCCATGCTGCCTACAATACTAATAAATTCCACTGAGGCTGTGAATTCTCCCCAGCTATTAACATTTTCGCCAACAGTGTAGATTTTTATATTTGACAAAACACAATGAAATCCTTTGAAATAAACAGCCACCTGAAGCAAACCTCAGCCCCGCTTTCCTAACGCAGCCAGGACTCCCCTATATATTTGAATTCTTTGTCTTACCCGTGCCATAGTTGTACTATACTATAAATATCCAGCTTTGTCACATAAATGCAAAGTTTTATTGTGCAGTTAGCCTTGATAGAAAGCACTGCTGAAAGTTGTTTAGAAATTAAACATCTAAACCAAGCTATTTTAAAATACAGAGCCCTCACTATTTCATGTCTGAAATGAAGAAATTTCATCTTAGGGAGAGCAAGCTGTCTTTCACACCATATGGCTAATGGTAGTGCATAGCAATTAGCTGGGCTGATTAATGGGGAACAGACTCTAATTTTATGCTTATAATTGAGGCTGCATTTGCACCCCTGGTGCAAATTCAGCACATCCCAACTTCCACTTACAACAGGCAAGAAATCAAGAGAAACAGAATGGTGTGGAGAGATTTTTTTTTTTTCCCTTCTAGACCCCTAAAGAGCATCAGATTTGCAATTTAAAAGAGTGTTAGCAGCACAATAGATGACAGATTTGTGCAATAGGGTCAAGCGGCCTGGTAAACAAACAGCACCCTCTTACACATGTATAGGCAGAAAAGGAAATGGGTAATATCTAATATGAGCTGTAAGAAATTTGAATATGCCTCCCCCACCCCGTCAGGCACACAACATTTGCCTACTATGGTCAGATTTATTTTCCCTTTGCTGCCCCTCCACCTTAGGGTTATGAAACACAATGCAAGGAGTAGCAGTAGCAAAATAGAAGGAGAAGAATAAATCTCCTGATCCAGTGAATTTTAGGAACAAAGAAAGTATAAAATGTTTCAATAAAGTGAAAGACTGGACATCTTTCCACATTCCCAGAACGGAAATAATTTTGGCTCAGTCAAAGTATATTGAATGGCCATAAACCTTTGATAAGGGTATTTGGTCTTCTGGTTAAAACTCAACCCTCTATATAAAGTTTTAATTTACTTCTTACTCTTTATGTTTCTGAAGTGTTTGTAAGAAAAATCATGCATTAAAGTAGGTGATCCTTCCTTTTGCACGGATGGTTCAGTGAGTGGCAGGCAGATGTGATTCCCACCTCAAAACCTTGATGTTTGGGCATCAGGAGGGCACTGCACCCAGGACTAACACCAGATTCATACCCTGACATTACAGGCATTTGGATATGTGCTTAATTTTACTCACATGAACAGTCCCACTGTTTTAATGGTCTGTTGCAGGAGAAAAGCAAAGCACACACTTCAGCCTTATCAGGTCAGGGGCCTCCTTTAATATTTCCATGAATTGTTCCTAGGTTAGGTATCTAGTGTGAAAGTGGTGCTAATTGGCCCAAAGAATTTTAGGGCAATTATGAGTTGTCAGCACGACTGGGTTTCCATTTGGAAAGGGAGAACTGGCCCGGACCCCCCAGCAAAGCGATGCTGCAGCTCCCAGCCGCAGCAGGACCTCGGGCACCTCTTGGAGCCACCCGTTTGCTCCGATCCTTCTGGGGCTCTAACAACCCCTGGAAGAAGCCAAACCTACCGAAGGAAGTGGAAATGCAACATGAAAACTAAAATCTCTCAAATCCTGCAAGGAGGAATTTGGGGAGGGGGATGCATGGGGTTTTGCCCAGGCTGGCAAAGCAAGGAGAGCAGCTCCTTCCCTGCCGGCACCACAGGCAGGGTGCTACCCTCCAGCAGGGTTTTATCAGGGAGGAGCTGCCATAGAGGACAAAACATGCAGATCGCCAAGAATGAAATAAAAAAAAAAAATTAAAAAAAATAAATAAAAAAAAATAATCAACCAACAGAGAAATTTCCATCTGAATATGTTGTCTAAGACTCTCCCCCACCAGAAAACCCTCATCCAATTTTATTCTCTTAGAAGTGGGTACTAGTTTTTACCCTCAAGTTACTCCTTTTTAGCAAATGTGTTTTGTAAAAGTTACAACGCATGTAATGGCATTTTTACAGTCTTAAAACAACTGATTGTAACAATGAGCTTATGCAAGAACGCCTCGTCTTCCACCAGGGAATTATTTTCTGCCATCGAATAACATGTAACAAATGATTTTTTCAGACATGCAAAAAACACCCACTAACTTTAATGAGGCTGCAAGGTCAAGCTCTTCTAGGTGTCGGAGGGGTCTGTGGGAAGCTGCTGCCTTCTCCATGGTAAAAAGGAAGCAGAAGAGGCTTCACCTATTCCCATCAGCCAGAAGAGAGAAGGAAGCAGCTGCCCATTGCAGAGGTACCGCCTTCAGGAGAGAAGATATTTGACTGTTCCAAATGTAAGTGTCCAACCCCAGGCAGGCATATTCGGAGCAAGGCAGAGCCAAATCTGCACAGGGAAGTTTAAAGAAAATCAACACGACGTCTTTTGCCTGGATGCGTCTCATCTGCTCTGCTCCAGCCGAGCAGGGACCTTGGGTGAGCATCAAGTGGGACAAAAAAGGCCTCCTGACTTCAAGTCTTAAAGCACATCCGAAAAAAAAAACACCCACCAAAATTACTATTTTGCCATCTTACTGAGTAGTTTTTGTTGGGAATTGGGGACAGAGACGTTTATTGCTAAAAGACTATAATTGACTGTTAATTTCGGTGAGGAGACCTTTTGTGGGCTACAGTGTCTAAATGAAAACCAGTAGCGTTCTGTTCAGAATAACTCTATAAATAATTGAAAACCAGTGTGACGACTGAGACCTTGCTGCTAATTACACACACCAAACTGTGTTATTTTGGGATTGTTTAATGCAAGAAAGATAAATTTAAGTCCAAAAATAGATGCAGGTTCAACCTAGATTTTGAGAGACACGTTCATCTTCCCTTCACTAATTAACTGGAAGTGGGGTATTTCTTACCTGCACATTATTTCATGCGTGAGCAGAACTCGGCACATTTCTGGGTTCTTGTCTTGGCCTTCATATACTATCGCCTAGAAACAAAACACGGTTTTAGCTGTGCATCGAGTGGAGTTTGGAGAAAACAAAACCGCCTCGCAATAGCCGAAGGGGCAGCCGGAGTTGCCAAGTCACAGGCTGAAGAGCCCACATCCCCACCAAACCTGCTCCGAGACTTGCCGTTGGAAAACAACCCTAGCTGAGTACAGCTGAATTCCCTCCTCTCCTTTGCACATCTCTCAAGCGGTGTGTAGGATGGTTTTTTTTAGTAGTCAAGACAACCACAATTTTCTTTTCAATTCAGAATAAAATATAACCTAATAGCATTAAAAGAAAAAAAGGAGGGGACGGGGGGGGGGGGGGAGAACAA
>VZRU01000659.1:0-33146 GCA_013398155.1 Pedionomus torquatus
CCCGGGGAAATCCCACCCCCCCACGCCCCCCTCCCCGGTGCCGCGGGGTCCCGGTCCCCCCGCCTCTGCCCGCTCCCGTCCGCGGAGCGGCACTGCCCCGCCGCGGCCACCGCGGGGGCTGCCCGCCACCCGGCCCTGCTGCTCCCCGGGCTTTCACCCCCTTCCCAACCTTCCTTCTCCCTCCTGACTCCACCCGTCATCGCAAAGGAGAAAAGTGAACTCTTTGGAAAGCCCGGGTTTTTGGGAAGTTCGGGAGTCCCGTTGAAAGGGACCCTGAGGGGCGAAATCCAAGCGCGGGGCTTAATTTCATCCAGATGTTCGTGCAAGGGTCTGAACGCCTTTAGGATGTGTATTTAAAGGTTCACTAGGAGGAGTGAAGCACAGGCTGAGTGCCCGTTTTCTGCTCCAGGGAAAAAAGTTTGGTCCCGCAGCCTGATGGCGCATCACCAGAGGAGCAAGAAGCTACACAGCCAGAGCCACTTGTTCCCACCATAAAAACCACAGCACAAATAGACACAGACCCTGCTTGTGTCTGAATCCAGAGGGGACAATTCAGGACCCATCAGTGCCGACAGACCCAGTTAGTAAAACCCCAGAAGGGTAAAAGCTGTACTCTCTGTTGAGAACAAGCCTGGGGAGAAGATGGCACAGCACACCAGGGGCACAGCACCCCAGACCTACTCCCTGCCACCAGCATCAGGCACTTTTCTGAACTCAGTTTATACTCCTTGTCCATACCAAGGGAAAAAGTGCCCCTGCAGCTTCCTTTAAATCTCCTCTCCAGCTCCAAACCTTCAGAGAAAAAATGGGAACCTGGAGGTGGCCAGATCCACCTTACATGCAAATATAACTCCGGTGAGAAATGGCTGCATGGGCCCAGTTTTTGTCAAAACGCCTCTTAGCACTTCAGTTGATCTTCACTGCCATCTATTCTGGCTGGACACGGGAACATGCCCCAGTCAGAACCCCTCTACTACACCCTTTGAGCTCAACAAGGAGCTGACACACCTGGTTGTATCTTCTGCAGTACTTCAGGTTAATATTGAAGTACATCAAAGCATTATGAAGAATTCCAGTAATAATCAACAGTTGGGTCTGAGGTTCTCCCACTGCCTGTTTCCTATCACCTGTGCAAATGAAGATCGTTACCAGCTTTTTTTCTCCAGCAGGACAACCAGATCAGCTAGAGCCAAAACTCAACAACTTGTGTGCAAAGGTTTTTATCTGGTAAACAAGGTGTATCTTAGCAGGTTGCAATTTTTCCTTTTTCTTTACTTATCAACACGCGCTTTCTAACACGGAGGGCCTCTGAGAAATTAATTTCCATCTGAAAACAAACAAAGGCTGAGACAGTTTACAAAGGAACCCATCTTTCAAGGACGTTTCCTTTTAAATTGCACAATGTGGCTCTTAGCAAGGAAAATAAATAAAACTTAATCCCTCTGCATTCCAGCTGGCATTTTTTCCCCAAGCTAGAAGCAAACAATCAATTTAAAGAAAACTCAGACTATGGTCAATTAAGGAACTGTATATCATTTCATTTATAAATACCAGATATCTATTCAATTGATTATTTTGATCCAGTTAAGTCAGTTTTACATTTTAAATTCCTAAGATTTAAGTCATTTATCCACAATCCCAGGTTTTTCATATCTGTTGCTGCGAAATTCTGCAAATTGTCTGGTCTTTGACTGTTGTACTATCCCAGAGAGTTTCACTACCACATTTATTTAAGGATGTGGATTATAAGCCTCTAGGAAACAGTAACCATTGGGAAAAATCACATCTAGTCACTTGTAACACAGAGGTCTTCTTTTTCTTTCCCCCCCCCTTTTTTTTTTTTTTTTTTTNTTGTTCTTCTTTTTATATCTCATCTCTTTACCCAGGATGGTCACCTTTATGTTTAGGTGTGAGCCAGACAGGCTTTCTCAGCATTGCTTCATACACTCCAAGTTGCAGAGAGCTCACCAAGTTTTGCAGGCCACCTTTTTTCTCTGAAGACAGAGCTTGTTTTCAAGAGACTATTCAATATCTTAAAGGCACAGAATACATTTGCCAAGTGGTTTATCAACTGAATCATAGCTTCCTTTATGAAAAGGGATGGAATTTCCCTGGCCAGAGTCTCCGTGCCAGCACAGGGCGTTCCCAGGCATGGCCGTGGAGTGTTGCAGCTCCGAACTGCCCCACGGAGAGAGTCACCGCACCTCCAGCGGGGGTCTCTGGCAGGGTGCTAGCAGGCAAAATAGCCACAGTTAAAAGAAATAGCCATCTTCAAGGTGTGGTGATTGAACACACACACCCCACGAATTGATTGTAGTGACTGAGATGTAGCGACGGAACACACACACCACAAAAGTGGGGACCAGTTAATTTCTACACTAAGAAAAACTGAGTTTAAAATTGCATTTCCTCACACCTCTGTAGGCACAAGCAAAGCCAAAGAGGTCAGGAACTGCATTTGCCAACCTTTCCCACAAATGTTTTTGTGGGGTGAGATCACAGGCAAGACTTCGAACAAGCGACCCTTACCGGACAGACTTAGCTGATACACAACAGTTCCAGGCACTGCAGAGACTGAAAACTAGTGCTGGAAAATTATTCAAAGGTCTCTTCTCACAAATTTAACCAGCAGGAGGGAAAAAGCCAGCACCAGAGCCTTCCTCACAGCAGCATAAACCAGCAGTGGTCCATGGGCCATTCCTTCTCGAGAACTTCCAACTGGATGATTGCTGTGCTGATGTCCAGCCCGCTTCAAACCAAATGGCCTTCCCACCCTCTGCTCTCCTGACCCCAACAAAATCCAGCAACATCACTTTCACTCCAATTTGGTTACTTTCATTCTGAACGCAGCTGGATTCCCAACAACACAGCATGCTCCGAACAGCCAGTTCTCCTTCCCCAAGTGTNTGAGTTTAAAATTGCATTTCCTCACACTTCTGTAGGCGCAAGCAAAGCCAAAGAGGTCAGTGTGGAACTGCATTTGCCAACCTTTCCCACAAATGTTTTTGTGGGGTGAGATCACAGGCAAGACTTCGAACAAGCGACCCTTACCGGACAGACTTAGCTGATACACAACAGTTCCAGGCACTGCAGAGACTGAAAAGTAGTGCTGGAAAATTATTCAAAGGTCTCTTCTCACAAATTTAACCAGCAGGAGGGAAAAAGCCAGCACCAGAGCCTTCCTCACAGCAGCATAAACCAGCAGTGGTCCATGGGCCATTCCTTCTCGAGAACTTCCAACTGGATGATTGCTGTGCTGATGTCCAGCCCGCTTCAAACCAAATGGCCTTCCCACCCTCTGCTCTCCTGACCCCAACAAAATCGAGCAACATCACTTTCACTCCAATTTGGTTACTTTCATTCTGAACGCAGCTGGATTCCCAACAACACAGCATGCTCCGAACAGCCAGTTCTCCTTCCCCAAGTGTGGTTTCTCTCTTTAGACACCAGTATCGGCTTTCTTGTGTTTTATATCTTATTTGCTAGGGATAATTTGAATTTTGAACCGACTGAAATCAAGCTCCTTAAGTGTCCCTGACAGTTAGGAAAAATGTTCTCAGTTCTCAAACATTCAGATAATTTATGCCTAAACTCTGGTATATTTTAGGAAAATAATTGAGGTAACTTAGAAATTGAATTTAAAATTAATCAGGAAAGAAAGGGACTCGGAATGAAGAGGTTTTCCCACGCTGTACATTTCAGGAACTCTCTGCCTTGGCATAAAACGAAGCGCTTCACTAGGAACAAGGAAGGAAATAGATTCTTTTGCTGCTGAACAGCCAAGAGCCAAGGCAGCTGAGAGCAGCGCAATTCAAACCACGGCTTTCAACTCAAATTCCTGCCCATGGACTTGCTTGCTCTTCTCATGGAGCCACCTCATCTTATGCAAATACATTTCCTTGAGCAATGGGCTCCGTGAATCAGCAGCGCTGGGATACTCCACAGGACTGCCGAGGCACACACCATCACTCCATGTTATCAGGGCTTTTATTTCCAACACAAAGCCAACCAGCCATACAATTCCCAACTGTTCCCATTGTATCACCTAGCTGGAAGCATCTTTGTTGAGTCTAAGTGTTCGTCAATCGCACCACCATCAGGACTCCACATGAAGATGATTTCAAGCCTCAGCCTACAGCGATACTCTGGATCATAAACACTCAAGAAGCATTTTTTCCCGTTTACTCATGCACAGCTGCAGAGAAAAATCAACTCAAGGCAAGCAGTGTCCAAGAGGGAGTTTTGCACCAGACAACACTGAGGTCAGGAGTGTACACCCAGATGCTCTACAGAGCACCAAGACGAGAGGTTCATTTCATTCCTTACCTCCCTGCTCCCCCATTGCACCCTTCCCCCCTTGTTTTCCTCTTCCCCTTCAAGTTACACAGTTTATTTCTTCTGCAAGCTCTAATTCGGCCTGTTTTGGCAGTTCCCACTTCATCCCTGAACTTCCTGACCCATAAGACACAGCCCGCTTGGCTTATCAGTATTTATTTCCCACCCACCCTCATTCCTCGCAGGCTTATTGTTGAGTTCCTTCTAGAGCTAGCTGTCCCCAGTTTTTCAGAAAATGGTTATTTTCTCAGCATTTTTGAGTTGGGAAAAAAAACCACAACAGAAAAATGAAGGAAAAACGAACACACACACACACACCCCGACCTTGAGCTTTCTCTTCCAGCAGATTTTGCTCAGCAGTTACCTCTGCCTCACAGGCCCTGCAGCAGACATACACCCTTCAACCTCAGCTTGCTCTCACAAACGACTCCTTGTAACAGTGTTGGCACCTGATGAAGGTAAGTTCGGCCTTTCAAGAAAAGCTCTGTTCCCAAGAACTCTCCAAGCTAGCAGCCTCCTCTCCTTTCTCTCCTCTCCCTCTTGAAAATGCCTTTCTTACGGTGAAAAAAAAAAGGGGGTGGGCATCAGAGATATTTTCACCTCCCTTCTTGCCAGGATGCAGAATTCTGCTAAGATTGCCCGAACTTCCCCATCTTTCAGCACCTTTTTCAGCACAGAAGAACCGATTTTGGTTCACATCAGTGGGAATGTTGCAGCATCCCTTCTCCTAAAAGACAGCACATACCTTCCCAGGCCATCGGGCTCCTCTCCAGTGCCGTATCCACGTCTCTGATCAGCAGTCCTGGCAGACATCACACTTGCTGAATCTGCTGAAAGCCTGTCAATTCCTAACGAGCCACCTCCAGGCTCACTTAGCTTTTACCGATGTTGGTGTAAATCCATAGTCCCTTCCCTCTAGCTTTTGCGTTACTGATTAGCTATGAATAATTTAGAGCAGAAATTAAAAGGTTGGTTGCCAAGAGATCAGGCTGGGAAACAGCCTCTCAGCAGAAGCAGTGATGGCAAATCTTACCTTTTTTATTTTTTTGTTACTTTTTCAACATCGCTTCCTGTATTTATGAAAGTGATGATGTGACATACTGTGTGGGATAGCAACGAACCGGAGTCGATGACCCTCATGGTTCACTTCTGCTCTACTGCCCTCATGTGAACACTGCAAATGAGCACAAGTTCCTCTCCTTCCTCCCTTGCCTTCACCCTGAGGTGTAATAGCCTCAATCCTCCAGCCTTCATTTCACAGGGCTGACCAAACCCAGCTCTTCTCAGCTCTTCTTTCCAATCGCTTGGGGCACCACTTGCTCCCTACCTCGGAGCAGAAGTGACCTTACACAAAGGAAAAGCACCGGTGTGAGGAATTTCTGGGGGCATCTTTCTACACCCAGGGTCAGCAAGGAGGGTCTAACAGAGCATCCTTCAAAAACAGATTTGGTGAATTAAGGAAAAGTCTTCATATTTCACAGTACTAAGGAGCTCCCTGTGAAAGTGCAGCCCAGAAATTCCCCATTTCCTGCTTCCACAAGCTTTTAAGTGTGGCTAGAATGGAAACAGCCTAAATTACGTATGTCAAAATCCTGGATACATAAACCCCCACGTTTCTGATAAAGATTCAATTCCACAGAAATTCAGGCATGGAAAGGCAGGACCCAGACTACTGATTAAAAGGAATAAGGAGTTCCAAGAAAAAAAAAAAAAAGAAATTTCACAATTTCCCTCCACCCCCATCCCCCAACATACCCAGCTGTTAATAAAAGATTTGCAATGATCAGTGAAGCATGTGGCAAAGCTAAATTTCTGATCAACATGCAAGAAAAAAGCAAAACTGAGATACAGAATCAAAGGATGGTGCAACTGAAACTCCCATCCCACCAGGTGAGACAGAAAGAGGTTTGGGTTTTGCCTGGGGCTCAGCAGCAGCAGGCAGCACACAGCCGTGGGAGCTCAGCTATTGTTCTGTCTATACTGGAAAGATGCAGTGGCAAGGACCAGAAGAGGCCAGGAGGTCCCACCAGGACACACAGCATTGAAATGGAAATGGAGATCAGTGGAACTTCTGGTGCTCTCCCCCAAGGGGAACAGAGAGCTACTATTGCAAAAGAGCCTCTCAACACATACTTAATTCATGGAATTTCAGTACAAGAATCACGTAACCAGGTGTAAAAATCTTCAAATGTAATTTATTAAGACATTCAGCTATGTCTGTCAGTCTACATCCAAATGTACTACTAAAAATAAAATAGTATCACATTTCACATTAGGAATACCGACTTTGAAAAACACTTGAGTCAAGCCTATCGTATAAATAAGTGACTAATTTCTCTTCATATCAAAATTCACATAAAAAAATTGTCTGCCCCCTACTCCCACCTCTATCCCCACCCAAGTCCCTAGTTCTACTTGAAGCCATGATGCATGTAAAAATTTAAGTATGGACATGTCCTTGTCAAAGAAAAAAAGGTGCAAACCTATTAACAGCTTTAAAAGTGGCATTTGCGGAGTCTGATCATACACAATAATGTACTCATTCCCAAAGTGCAAATATCGCCAGAGTTTAATACTGTTTTAATTCAGCTGCAAGAATTAAACATTACACAGCACAGTCCTGCAAGGCCTCTATCTGTGCCCTAAAACTCATCCCACTTTCCTCCTGCAAACAGTAGCAGAGGTCAAAGTGTTCATTAGAGCTTTAGTTTACTTCATGCAGCCCAGACCGCGCCCATGATTTGCAAAAGTTTCATATACATCAAAATATTGAAGACTCCATCATAAGAGTCAAGAGTCACTATAGATTACATGAATTCAAATGCAATTGCCCTACCAAGAACACCCAAAGCATACACATGACATCTTAGGAGTGCTTCCATCTTCCAGTACAATCACTGCTGTTGTATCTTTGATTTTTGCTTACGTGCCATAAAAAATGTTGTCAGCAAAGCTGCACCTCAGTCAGAGACGAGCAACTCACTTGCATTTACCGCCTCTCAGGTCCCCTGGGACATGGCTTGTATGCAACACCCTCTTCCTGACCAAAACAAAAGCTAGCGTTCTGTCTGTCTGCCTACAACCTCTCGCAGACCTCTCGTTCCTCTTATCCCTCGCCTACGTCTTGAAAACACTCTTTCACTACAGTTTATTTCCAGACATCCTTCCTATGCCCACAGTTCAGAGAGCTTCTGGAGTCACTTCTACTACATCTCACTGGAGTTACCGCTACCAAGCAGCCCACAGAAATCAGCATGGGAGATTACATTTTGACCAGCATTAAGAGCTAAACTTCTTTCACAGTTGAGGAAGGACAGGTTTTCTTCTGAGTCAAACTTGGATCTCTGAAATGTTTGTTCCCACGTCATCCTTTGCCACTTTAGACCTGGACACAAACCCTTGGATTTTGAGCAGGGCACCCCTCCAGAGCTGCCATTAGTTCTGCAGCACAAGCTGCTCCCTGGCTGGCCTCACAGGGGCTTGTGACACTGTCCATGCTCTGAGACCCCTCTGTCTCGGCGGCAGCCTCCAGGCTCTCCTGTCCTTCAGCAACCCATCCATCGCTCTTGCTGGGGCTGCCTTTCAGATTTGGCCCATTGTCATGTTCCACACCGGGGGGCTCAGCTGCATCTCCAGGTCTGGTATTTTGCTCTGCAGTAGGATTTGGCTGTTGAGCTGGCTCTGGTCCCAGTCCTGGTACCTGTGAAGGGCTCTTAAGTTGGCAGTGGCACAGAGGGCAGGTTTCTTGCACATACAGCCATTTCTTAAGACAACCAGCATGGAAAAAATGGCTACATGGTGTGATTACAGCAGTCTTCATATCCTGAAAGACAAATAAAGGAAAGATCATGTATTATTTGTAATCCCATTCCTCTCCTCCCACCTCACCCACCTACTAGCCACACAGAAGACAGAGCCAGTCCACAGGCAAGTAGGAGACTGTGTCTCCTTTCACACCAACAATCCTCCCATTCAAACATACACACACAATTCAAACACACACCAGGTCTGGCTGTTCATGTTCCAGGGATTAAAAATTAGGCAAAAAGCTTTGTTTATAAGGTGTTATTACACTTAAAGAAAATCTTGTGTAGGACAAGAGTCACAGGACTAATCAGCTTAAGAAACAATCGTGCAAGTCAAAGCCAGCACACTTACGGACACAACATGTGACAACAGCAAACCAGAAATGAAGTAACACCCTGACTCTCAGCTGAGACTCACATATCACCAGGCTGGTGTTTTAAATGCTGTCATTCAACTCAGCACTGGCAGTTTTACTCTTCAAGGAATTTGTATCAAGTTTGGAGTCAATCCAATTGTATTCCAACCACACACTACTGATCTCAGAGTGGTTCTTTTCCTGTCACACACAACTACAGTTTCTATCCATGAAAAAGAGACTTTGGAGCTGGAGGTGCGATAAAGGTGTTACTTTCAGCATTAATTTTTAAGGTCCTTACATCTGCTGGCTTACGTTATAAAGACCCTTAACCTTTTCTTAACTAGATTTCTGTTATAAAACTGACATTGTGCATAAAGCAATGTCTGTAGAGACTGAGCTGCTTCTATGGAATAAGAACAAATCAGCTACTGGGTACATATTGTCTTTCAGTAACAAAATCTTCCACTAATGAAGAAAGGGCACATTTACTGTTACTGCTGAGACCAGCTCAACCCAAGCACGAGAGGTTTCAAAGAAGCTCAAGGACTGTTTGCTGCAAAACTGGAGAAAAAAAGAGTGAAAGTTTAAACACATCCAAACTATCTCTTTATTCATAAAAACTCTCTTGGTGGCAGCCCTCCAATTTACACAAAGCAGAAAACTGGGTAATTCAAGTAACTTATTCAGCACAATATTACTCATTAAAAGTAATCCCAATAACTTATTTTAGTAGTTGCAGACTGAACTGGATAACCTAGAGGTATTTAAACACAAGTCGATTTTTCAACACTTCCATTCTTACCTGGTAGCAGATGGCACAGATGTCGTTGTGTTGCTCCAATTGCTCTTTGGTGGCAACGGGCAGTGATTTGATCTTATTCACAGCGTCTCTGCGAAGAAGGAAACTTTTCCACCCCAGCTGGGCCCGTAACCACACATTGTAATAGGAGTGAATGAAGATGATCACAGAACCCATCACAGTCCATTCACCAAAGACCGTTTCCGAGACACCATACGCTACCACACAGAGAGCGACGAGGAATTCCAGCAGCCGGTACGTGCCATTTACATAATAAATCACGTCATCCATATTTTCTACTGGTTCTTTTCTGAACTCCTCCACCATAAACAAAACATAGATGAAGAGTGTCCCAAGCACCTGTAACACAGCAGAAAACCAGCAGCTCAGCATTCAGTTCTCAACTGGAGCTTAAGTCATTCAGCATTATCCACACAAACACTCTCAAATCAGACAGAGGGCAAGCCCTGAAGTAGTAAAATTGTTCCTGAACTTCAAGACAAATAAAAGTCACTCTTTTGTGCAGAGCATTTAAGCTGGGTCCTAAGTATTTCCCCTTCATTACTTTTCTGAGTCCAGAAAACAGCCAAGTTGATTAAACAGAAGTGCTGAGCAACACGAGTGGGCATTTTGTAAATTTAATAGTAAAAAAAACAAGTTATAACAAAGAGTCATAGTACAAAACATTTCCTGTATTTACACTGCTTGTTTTGAACATCAAATTACTTTCAAAGACCCATAGCTAAATAACAATATATAAATGAGTGTTTTGGGAAAAAAATCTTTTACTATGATAGTTATGCTCTCAAAAGCCTTCTCTGGCTTTACAATTTGAAACCGACTTTCATTTACCTACATTCTCAACCCACCCCTATCTGCTCCTTAGCCTCAGACAGCAGATAAAGAAAGAGATTTTATATCATATCTTGTACTTCTGCCCTTCTATCATCCCTGCTCTTTTCTCATCATGTATTTCTCCCCCTAGAGTAACAGGATCACAGTTAATGCAGGGCTTCACAGTTACTGCAGGGCTAACATCCTTACCTGAAGAGAGGTTAGAATACTGCTGGAGATAATGATCAACAGCCAGAAATCCATGTGGAAAAATTGACAAATCATGTAGGCCATGTACGCAGGGAACACAAGTAAGAACAAACAGAGGCTGACTGCTCGGAAGTGCTTCCACAGACTCCTGCAAACAACACAACAGGTTTTTATTTTTTAAGTCAGATTTGAGTGGTAGAGTAAGAATAGGCTGACTGCTGGATGCAGGCATGTTAGGTGTTTGCTCAAGGCTTTAACTTTTTGAAAGGAGTTTCTATTTTACTTGGGCACAGTCTCATTCCCAGCATGCAAGCCTACAACATGTACAATATGAAAAGTTCCCTCTTGCCTGACCTTTGCCTACAACATCTGTGTCTTTGTGTTGAAAGCAGCAAAAAATCACCTACAGTAATTATCATGAGTACTGTTAGACATGTTAAGTACCTGAGATACTAAATGTTTCAGATGAAAGTCCATTAAAATAAAGACAATTATTTAACTTGCATGTAACTGTTTGTACATTCTCACAGGTTATATACTTACTATAACATTCCTATGTCTTTTTGCTTATAACTATGAGGCAAAGGTATTTCCTTTTCTCACCAGATTTAACTCTGCTGCCTTTAGAAATACATTCCCCAAGTCAGAGATTGCAAAAAAATAAATGTAGCAGGACTTGAACATTCATCTCTGCCACTCCTTACTCTGCTCCTATAATTTACTTCTTTCTAGTCTCCTTCCCAACCTCAACACACCATTGATCTTTTTACACTTACGTGTTTGTGAAGGCTTTTACAATATCTCCAGTAATTTACTCTACCTACATGTTCTTTGGGTTGTTTAACCTCATTTAGCTCTGGAAATGAGGTACAGAAAAAGCGAAAGTGTCAAAGGGACAGGACAGCAGCAGAAACTAGCCAATTTAATGTAGTCTGAGGAAACATCAGAATGCTGCTGTGAGGTTTGCAATTCTGTGTCTGTGGGTGAAGGAGAAAGGGACGGCCAATCCTGATCCTAGTCGATTTCAAACCACCCAGGAGATCTGGCAGAAGAGAGTTAAAACTTGCTGTCAACAGACTGCTTCTTTAAGCTGGGCAGATGCTCATAATCCTGGCTCTACTCCCTTTCCCTCTGTTACTATATTTGAAGTTAACATTGCTGCAGGCAGAACACACTGGCTACAAGTAGCCTCTAAGCTAAACAAATTCTGCAACATAAAGAAACCTTCTATTTTATTTCCTCACAGGTTACAGAAAGGGAAAAGACACAACAATTAACGGAGATACATTAATACAGGAACCCCAGATACCAAGACGGCTCTTCAAAACACAAACTTAATGCCACATGATCAGAACATCTGGTACACTAATGCAAGCCTTCCACCTCTTACTTTCTGCCAGTAAACCCTATAATTTTGGGATCACAGCCTCACAAAAAAAAATGTAGGTTTTACAATTTCTAAAACAAGGTCACTCCCAGAAACCTTCCCAACTGCAGAAGTAGTTAAGCAGAACCATTCTGCAAATCCCCACAATGAAGTGTGGGTGGGGAGAACACAGGCATTGGAGTCCTGGATTTGCTTCACCGAGATCACAGTGCACTGACACTCTCCTCAGGGAGAGCACAACGTAATACTCAAGAGTGGGCAGCCAGCAGCTGCAGAACAGCATGGTCTCACACAGCCTGGATGGACTCAGTGCTGAGCAGGTGACCAAAGCCACCCCTGTTCGGCAGCATATGGCGTGATGAAAAGCATTACTGTGTGCCCGTCAGGGAGCAGGATACAGAGTGGAAAAACTAGAGAATTTAGGCTAAAAATCTGCATACAGAAAAACCAAACTTTACAAACTACTAAAAATCCCAATCAGTTCATCAATTACTCATTTATCACCTCCTAAAACGGCACTGAGTAGCTTTCAGTTTAGAAAATCAATTTCTTACTTGTCCCTTGAGGCTCCCAATGCCAAGACAATGGGATCAGCAATTTCCAGCATGGACTGAAGAATGGATGCCACCACGATGAAAAGAATAATACTGAGCAGGAATGCCCGATGGACCACTTGGAGCTCAATCAAACCTGTCTGCACAGCCAGGATCAGGAGCGTGACTCCTTCAGTCATTCCCCTGCAGATTAACACAGTAAAAAAGAACAAACATCTTTCTGTGTGTCAATGTTGGTTAAAAAAATGCATCTAAAACCCCCAGGAAACAAGCTGTCTGTTTCTGTCACAACCCTTTAAATGTCACTGGTTTTAGCTTTTATTGATGTCCCAAGAACCAAAAGAAGAACCAAAGAAGAATCTTTTCAGAAACACTGAAGCGTTAGGGGTTAGGAATCAGCAGATTTCAGAACCCTGCTCCTGACTTGTAGCACATGGGCTACATCCAGTCCAGCAGACACCACACAATGACAGTTTCCCCCAGCACAAACCATTTCAGGGACCCAGGTTGTGTCTTAAGAGGAGGAACCCACCAGGCATACTGCTGCCTAAACAAGCTTAAAGTGGCCTTGCTATGTCTACACCTGGGCACCTGTCAGTGTTATCGCTAGAGCACCATAAAGACCTTCTCCACCTGTTTTATTTCCCCATCACCCCCCTCCTTGTCTGTTCTCTGGCCCTGGGCAAACATCCTTGACTCAACACCCCACCCAGTGCTCAGCAATTTAACCATTTTTCAGTTTATTCTTTCTGTACCTGTCCCAAATACAGCTGTTCACTTCTTTTTGGCTTGGAGCCTCAGACTGAGTTTAGTACCTTCAAGGACCACGATTTAGCACCAGTATTTGACTCAGGTAAAGTACAGACCATCCAGAACTACATGTTTTCCCCAGAAGGTGCTTTTACTACCTCTGGGCAACCCCGATTTATACCACTTCTGCTTCCAAATCTTGCAATCCAAAACATAAGACATTCTTTTGCAGATGATCTGAACTTTTAATGGAGTCAAGGGCTGGAATAACTGAAAAAAAATCATGTCATATCCAGGACCCTAATTTCATATTAGACAAGTTGGGACAAGCATTAGGAAAAGGCAGTTTCTGTATTTTGGTTATTTCCCTTAATAACTTTCAGGCAATCCATACAGTGTTGTGTTTTAAGCCTCAAAATTAGTAATGTTTCACACATGACTACAGGGTAAATGAGGAAATGGAAATGTGATGTATTTATATTATCCAAGCATGTGAAAATTTTCCAGTGACTCATCTAAATCAAAGCACTATGACAATCAAACTGTGCCATTATAAATCCCAAATATCAGCCCTGAATTTGCTACAGAAAGAAACCATCTCCTAAGAAATCTGCTGCTTTTTCATCTCAAATCCTTGCAATGTACGCACAGGCTAACATATAAAAAGCCAATCAAGGCTAACCGAGAGTTCATATGCTAAAAAACTGCAACGCACCACATGTATTTCTGTATAAATCCCTTTTTGCCCATTTCTTTTTAGACTGTAGACACAACGAGGCACTTACCTGTTCATAGCAGGGTCATTCATGAATGCTCGGTAACCCTGCAAGTAAAACTTGCAGAGAGTCAAAACTCCCAAAGCAACAAAAGAGACTGTGAAGACCAAGCCCAGCAGCGAGTAGGGAGTGCTGCAGCATTCGGCAATACTGGGAGGAGAGAACAGAAAAGAAAAAAAAACAAAGAAAAGGTCCATCAGTTAAAAGCAACATGATGAGCTGTCCCCTCGTCCTGTGCAAGCTGGTTTTACAGCAAAATTAGTTTGATGAAAATATTAAAAGCCCTACAAACTCATAAAATCCTCCTATAAAAAGAAAAAGGTAGGATGTATTCTGTTACTTCTTTCCAAGACAAAACTTTCTCTCGTCTCCCCAGCTAAGGCTGCCCCAAAGCTGGAGCTGTGCTATGGTTCTTCTCCAGTCCCTCTCCAGCGCTGTGCCACACGGTGGCACTGTCCTGCTTGTGTAGTTTTCATAACCTCAAGTCGGTTTGACAGCCACAACTCAGATTACCTGCTGGAATTGCAGGCACCTACTAGAAACACAGAGTTAAAGCAGAGGGATTCACTAAAGTACCCTCCACTCAGATCCACAATAGAGTAAGCGAACATCAAATTGATAAATACTTGGGAGCTTTATGGTAGTGTTCTGGGGGCTTTTCAGTAGCGTTCACATCAGGTTCAGCTAAGTAACACCTGTCTTTCAAAAGGGCTGAGCCAGAAGCAGCAGAGTAAGACAATGAAGAATATTCTCCCTCATCAACCTTCTCTCTCTTTTGCTACAGCAGTGCAGTCCCAAAGGCTGAGACCCCAGAACACATTTGAGGATGCTGAGAAGAGCTGTGTGACTTCAGATGCCTCACCTTAGGGCTCCCTCTTCTGCTGATCCTGGCACTGCAATATTAGGAGCAGCCCAAGCCTCAGAGCTTACTTGGGGTTCTGGAAGAGGATGCTGCCAGAACCATGGCAGCACAGCACAGTGCACTGGATGCCCCAGCACTCAGCAAAGAGACAGCTGTCAGCCAGGGATTGCACATCTGGAAATCTTCACACACACAGCCCAGTGTAACACTGACACTCCCATTCATTTAAAACAAAACCAAACCAAAAAAATCTTTGCTTGTTCACCAGGATAGTAGTCTTGTGAGAAATTACGGTGGTCAAAAGCATGTCAGGCTAATTAACCGACTAAGGAGTGAAACAGTCCAGTGTTCTGACAAGACAAAAGAGTTTTGAGGAAGCACATGCTTCAAAAATAAACAAAGCTGGTCCAAAAGACATTTACTTTGTCTATTTTAATGACTACTTTGACTGGAAATCTCCTTTGAAAGCAACTCACAGCAGAAAATGTTGATGTGTTTACATATACTGTTTGCAGTTCTTCTGGGTAAACCTTCAAATTCTGCCCATTTACCAAGCTGAGCAGGGCTGGAAAAGCTTTTTTAATGGTCCTACTAGTCGAAGTAGTGAGAAATGTAGTATTTAAAGCTGCTATTTCTGCAAGATACTTGAGGAACTCTTAAATTTCGCTTCAAATTAATTTATCAGAAATCAAGAATTGTAGGTTTTCTGCCGGATGCCCAAGCCTTTTTTGTCAGAGTAATTTTAGTACCCTTCTTAAACTTATTTCCAGATATTTACTAAACAATGGTCTCAGAGGAGCTTAAGAGCCCAAAAAGAACACTGGGGAGCTTTCAGTGTTACATTTATGTGTCAAGTACAAGTTTATAAATTGTCCCAAAGAGCTAAACTCTTCAAAGCTTCTCAAAAAACACAGCAGTTACATATCCACGGAAAAGATTCTGAGGAACAACAAGGACAATGAAAAGTACAAAACAATTTTTAAGCAGTAAGAAAGAGCTTTCGAGTCCAGGAATAAGACCTATGCTACTCTCAATTTTAAAGCAAAGAACACAACCGTTTGTTCCTCCCCTCCCTCCATACATGAATTGAGGGGCACGGAACAAAACTATATGGATTCAAACAATCAAAATGGACTTTTTGTCATACAGATCAAGCTGAGCCGTGAAACTCCTTGACTCAGGATCTTTCAAATGACACAAGGGTTGAAGGGCAGAAAGCACAAACCAATAGAAGAGAAGCCTTTTGAGGGTTCCTGAATACACAGTAGCGTGAAGTCAGATGCAGGATTGGAGGAGTACTAGGAAGCATCCTGTTTGTCATTCAATAGGCGTGCGGGTGTCCTTCCAGGTACCCATTCACAGCCACTGCTGGAAACAGGATCCTGGGCTAGATCAGTATCTGGTCTCATCCAGTACGGCCACTATGAACATCTTTTGTAAATTGGACACAGCTATTCTGCACACCCCAGCTGCTCTCACCTGAATACCAGCTACACTGTTTTAGGCATTTAAAGGGCACAGATAGAAATCACTCATTTTCATGGAAAACCACATTTTTTTCTTCCATTTTGTTAAATGGCCAGCACTACATCATTAACTCCTGACAAGGCATTTCAGGTCCCTCCTAAGGGCTGTCAGTGGTAGCACCCAAGTTCATGTTTGTGAGGGGAACAAATGTTTATAATTTTTCTACCGTGACAGAGCTGAGAACATTTGAGTAGTTTTTCTGTATTTTTCCAGTTGCAGGGAGAACTGCACAGAGATCAGTTGCTATTCATTCACTTACAGATCAAGCCAATTCAAGTCTGCAGAGCAAGTACCCTGTTTTACCACAAATAGAAGTCTAATGATTTGGTGTAGGAACAAACTCAAAACTCAACTTATTTACAAGGAGAACGATCACTTCCCCCACCTCTGCTAAACGGAGTACCCTATCGTAGCAACCTAAAATTGCAGAAAAGATGAACAGAAGGAAAAACTTCAGACACCAATGGTTTAGTTAACAGCCAGGTAACGCAGCCAGTGCTTTTATATAATGCAACATGACATTGTAAGCAGTTTCAATACTGCATGCAATAAAATCCCTGGCATGTTTCCTTAACGATAATTAATTTTGACAGCTTACACTACAGCACCACAGATATACACACACATAAAGGCAAGAAAAAGCTAAGCAATTGGAAGACTCATTGGAAAACGGTAGTGATGAACAACTTAGAGTGAGCTGCTATCCACAGGGCAGAACTAATGATGTATATAGTCTTTAAAGAATATATTGTCACCTGTGTGTATAGACAACTATTATGTCTTTTCTCCCCACCCCAGTACTATACTATCTAATTTGCAAACCCACCTTCTGCATCACACCCAGTTCCTCTCTGCTCTACACTCCTGCTCCCTTTTGTACGCTGTAATTTCTAGTTAAAAAACAACCAGCAAAGGCACATAGATTGCATCCAGAAGAATCCCTCACATGCTGCCTTTCTCAAAAACAGCACCAGCACAGGCCTCTCCTTTGTCTTACCAACTTTGGCTGCTTGGATGAACTTAAGAACGTGTCCCATACCAGAATGATGAAACCAGACATACAGGGCTCAAAAAGCAGCACAATCGTGAATAAAACATCAGTTTGACTGAAGTTCATCTGAAATATCTCAGACTTAAAACCAATTTGTATACTGAAAACAGCTTCTGGACCAAAGCTCTAATTACAGATCTTCCCTCATCAAAGGGAAGATTTCTTTGGGAAGTCTCTTACAGTTCTTCTACTGCTGTCTGTTCTGAATGGGATCCAGATCACTGAATAACAAGCTTAACAGGGTTTACATACACAGTTGTTGCAAGAAGGACAAGTATTTGTTTGGTATCCAAATGCGATAAAGCCAGTATACAAATATAGTCTTTAAAAGAGCACGATCATTGATTTCACAAACTAGTCAAAACAGAAAACTGACTATTTGCAGAATAATTACCTTGTCAAGAAGAGGAAGAGGAGCCTCTCTCTTGAGGCAGGCTGGTCCCGTGTACTGAAATAGGAATAGATCTGAAGAGCAAATAAGACAAGCCAAAACACCATGAAAAGAACTGGGACGACCAGCTGGTTCCACAGAGACATCCCCAAAGCCAGGAGACCATACACCTCCACTACCTGGGAAAGACAGAAAAATGCAGTTTGTTATTGGTTCACAGCACCTGTGATTTGGTAAAAGAATAGTCAATAACAACATCAAAAGGAAACCAAACTACAGTGACAAAGGGAAAGCCCAGGTTCAGCAGTGACATGTCACCATTGCCTGTCTTGCAGTAGGGAGAAGTACCTGACGGTTCAAACTATCAGACCAGCTGAATGCCCCTTCCCATGAATAACTGGCTCAGAGCTGCTGTTGGCAGCAGTCACAGCCAGAGGAGTGAGGACAAATGCCTCCAGTTCATGCACAACCCTCTTAGACCCAGCTTCAGTCACAACAATGTTTCTTCCGTAGCTACTGCCAAGTCACTGCACACAGCAGATACTGAAACACGAGCCACATCAGTGCAGTAAGTCTGCTCTGCTGACCTGTTTTTAAAGAAAAACTTAATACTTCAGATATTTTGTGTTTAAGTATCTCAAAACCGAAAATACACCAGACTTCTGACTGTTCCTAATCCACCAAGAGTTTAGAAATTAATGCTTAAGTTATTTAAAAAAACCCTGATGCTCAAATTATTTCTTGTGTATTGAAAAGACTAAGTTACAATGCAGTTATTTCCAAAAAGCTGGACTTAATACAAATGGCCAAGAGGAAATTACTCCTAACAACTATTTCCTCATCATCTGCTTCCCACAATGGCCAGCAGATTTTAGCAAACACTAAAAAACCTGCCTACTTAGTCTTTCATGACAAGCATGAGGTATATTACGTTCATGGGACCTGCTGCAGTATGTGCTGTTGCTGATGGACAAGCAACATGCAGCTGGCAGGGACACAGTGCCAAGCTCTCGCTTTTGGCTTCGCACACAGACTGCTGAAGGAAGCGCATCTGCCCCAGGGAGACTCCCGTGGCCTCTCCCTTGGCCTGGGACCAAGGCAAGCAATCCTACACAGCTCCTCGCAGAGAGCTCCACCACATCGGAAGAGGGTCATGCTACGCTCATAATGCAGATTCATAACCCTGAGGTATTTCTGGTATCTTCTGCTGCAAGCAGACAGCCAAGGTTCTGGATCTCTTTTTAAGTTATATCATTAGCCACAGTCTGAAAGACACAAATACAAAAAGCTGCCCTGGCCCACCTTTTCAGGCTGCCTCCCCTACAGTGTTGCATTTGGGAAAGACTCCTGGCGTTTAACATCCCAATGTTCACTAAATTTTGCCACTGGCATCAAAGCAGCAATCAAATCCAGTCTAAAATAATAGCAAACTCACAAGCACGAAGATGAAGGCATAACTGAAAATTAACATCTACACAAAGTTATAGCAATGGAAATAGAAGCAGGAAAATATTCAAGACAAAGCTGCAATATCCTCCCTCTGGAATAAGCACACTAAACTTGACTTGTAGAGGAGCTGCAGACAGTTGTATTAACACAAATTTTTTTTTTTCTGATCTGTTTCAGGAACACAGGTAAAGAGCAGCAAGTTCTTTAAAAACAAAAATCCTGCTTTCCCATATTGTCAGTACAACGCAAAAACCACTCACAACTTTTCACTTCAAGCCACTCTCTACTGCATGCATTTAGAAAAGCATCACACAACACTACTATCAATCCAGTGCCACATTATAAATTTCTGCCATTTTCTCCATATTTCCAAGGAAAAAACCAACTTTATGCCTTCTGCATAAAAACTCAGGAGAAAGTGCATGATCAGTGCCCAAAAGCCACACACAAGGAATACTTCCCCGTGACTGCAACACTTCAAGCCTGGCAAGCAAAGATTTGAAATACTGACGGAGGGGAAGAGTCAAGCAATCCTAGAATTGAGGGGACTTGTGCAGCTGCTTGTATTCAGAATACAATTCTGTTTAAAAAAAAAAAAAAAAAAAAAACAAAAATACACCCCACCACACCACCAAACCCAAAAACTAACCCTCAAGAAAATCCCAACAAGAAACAACTATTTCCCTGCTCACCTCGAGATATATTTACAATTAAAACATTTGTAAGATGTTGAGGTTTTTTAAACATAAGTGCCTAATAAAAAATAGATACATGACTCAATTCTGCATCTGACTTCAGGAACACTCTGCATGTGTTCATTCAAGTGGAAGTGCTGGTTTCAAACTGTTGCAAGTCTCAATGCTGTAGAAAGAGGTGCATCTGTTTCATCTCAAATATTACCATTCTAAGTAAACTGTAAGTACGATTTTCCTGTTCTCACTAGAAAACAAGGATATTGAATTTTTGCCAGGCAGCTCCCAAATTAAGTTTTTAATCAGAAAATCTACAAGCTAGTTACAGACAAGATCAGACCATGGTAGGTGCTGTACAAGCACAGAAGGATAATCCTGCTACAAAGACCAATTACATACAAAGTAAATAACGAGACAGTAATGATCAACGTTACAGACTGAGACCTTGGCACACCAGACACCTACTGCTGCCAAGTTTTTGTTTGTGTATGACAGATATGACAGCAAAGAAGAGCTTTAAAGAGGGCTTTGAAAGAGCTTAACAAAGTTAGTTTTCAGATTGCTTCTGGACTGAAAAGCAGAAGGCAGAAAACCAGTGTCTTGGTTTGAAAAATATCCAGCAAGTGGTGAGAGCTGAAATAGTGGGTCAATCAGAAGTCAAGTGAGCATCAATCGTTTTATATTGAAATACACAAAGGATGCACATCCACGTATGTTTTATTTTTTATATACATAACATGTGATGTTTCTGTACCACTGATAAAGTACCTTTTCAACTAAGCATATATCAGATGTCAAAGCAATAACAAAAGAGAAGCAGGTCAGATCAGCCTTTGCTTCTGCTAACTCTGTTAGAGGTCTCTGTGATGCTGGTGCTCTAAAGAAAATACCACCGACCTTTCAAATCACGCTCTGCAAGTTATAAATCCCTGACTAAAAGTCAGTGATTATTACCGTCAAAATCAGCTTTAGTGTTACTCCCAATTTAACACTATAATTATAAATACTTCTCATACAGAAGGCATTTATTGAAATGAACAGCTACTACAATTAGCACACGGGGATTACCTTGCCTTCTTAACGAGACTGTAAACAAATTCTGCTCTGCCACAATCTTATCTTTGAGCCTGGATTTTGAGAAGGACTATGCAAAGTCCTAGCAAAGCAGACATGCTCAGCCGGCCAGCATCGGAATTCTGGCCAACATCTTAACTGCTCAATTTATAAGTTGCCATAAATTAAAGAAACAAGATGCTGTAGGTAGGAACATGTTTGGTTTGCTAAGAAAGCATGAGTTAACACAGACAGAATTGCAGAGAAGACAGCCAGAGTACTTTTTTATGTTTTTCCTGCAAAAAAAGCTCAGACCAAGGAAAAGAAAGTTTTTATGTTCTCCCTCTTACCTGGACAAGCTCTCTGTATGCAGATTTCGCCAAGTTATAGGGCACCAGAAGATTAGATGCCAGAAAGTAGAGAACTTCCAAACCAGTGAAAATCATGGCAAATTTGTTGATGACGACAATGGTTTCCAAAGGGACCAGGCAAAGTCGTGCCAGCAGAGGGAGCATGTGAGCAGAGAAAAGCCAGATCTGTTTTGTTTTCATGACGCAGGAGCAGAGCGTACATACCACCAGCTGACCTGGAAAGGCGACACAGTATTTTATAATCAAGCTGATTATCCCCTTCAGGAAAAAAAAAAAAAGACTTTTAATACGTTTTCTTTCCATAACACAGTTATCAACATCCAGCATATTATGACAGTTCTAACTAGGCCATATCTGTTACGAAACCAGGCTCTCCACGTCTTATGCTGGGTCACAAAAGTTACCATTTTCAAACTACACAAAGTGCATGCTTTCACTTTACAGATTAGTGAGATACTCAGATTAATACGAAGTCACAGGAATAAATCACACAGAGGATAACCCAACAAGTCATCTCCTCTATTTCCTTAACATCCCCAGCTCAACTTAAATCCCATCAGTATCTGCATATGCAGCAGTAGCTTCTCTGAAGCCCGGCTACACTACTTTTTCATCTCGCTCTGTGCAAAGAGAAAAAAAGTAATCAGAGGTCCCAAACGGCTTTTAGAGCAACAATATTTATACTGTCAAGAGGAAATTCTGGCCAAGAACATCAATAGGAGAACAGCCAGGTCAGCAGCTGAGACTTCAATAATTTCATAATGCCCTGAGGCAGTTGCTCAAAACTATCACTGAAGCTTGTAAGTGACAGATAATTAACAACTAAATTTTCTTAACAGCAAGCAGGGACACAAGCACATCTCTCCCACAAATCTAGAGATTTGGAGGGTGGTATTTCTGGTGCAGACCACTCCAGCACAGAGTCATTGGAAGTTGTACCCTTTATCTCAGGAAAATGGAATGGGACAAAACGCACATTCTCTGGACAAGAACAATTCTCCCTCATCATTTTGCAGTAAGGAAAATGTTTATTGCAGATTATTCAAAAGCAGAACCTTATTCACCATCTATGTAAGCTGGCATGCAAAAGGCTCAATACGCGGTACTAAACCCAAGCATTTATGTGCTCTTTGGGAGCTACCTCCACTACTGTTTGTATTTTGTAACTCTTCCAAAAAAACAGTTTGCCTTGGCAAAACACAGTGAAACTAAATCAAGGCTTTTAATATCTCTAGGACAGCACTAACTCCATGTGTTCACGTAAGCTTACTGACCCTGTAAGCCTTTCTGGATGGGTTAGGGAGGGAAGCTGCCAGAGAAGAAATAGCAGTACCAGGGTTTTGCTTTCATTCTGCACAGCTCCCCTACCTAGGGGAAGGACTTCTGTCTTCAAAATAACTGCACCGGAGCTGAAAGCACTCTCTAATCTCTGCTACTTAAGCATACAAAGTTCTTCCTCCTTCACACTGCACTCTTTCAAGTTTAAGTCCTACTGTCAATGTGCTATATGTATTTTTGAATTAGAAGATGTCTTTTCAGACTGAGCACCCTTGCTTCTCAGCACGGCACCATCGGCATACTGGGGCTTAGAAGCCTCAGAGATAGTAGTTGCTCTACTCATCTTTTCAGAAGTTCAACAGACTCCAGCTCTGAAGCATTCTCCCTCTTGCTTTGTTGTTCTCTGCCCACACACACATTGCCACAATCCTATTTAAGATGCCACCAGCACGCTGCTGTGCTATAATATCCAGGAGCCTAGCACAGTCAGCTTGTGAGGATTTCTGCAACTCATGGTAACTAAGGCAACCCAGCATAACGCACAAAGGGACACAAATACCAGCATCCAATATGTTATCTGGGATTTAGAAGAGTGTCGTCATATGAAATGAAATATTGTGACATTACGTTAAACAATGCAGTGCGCTTTGGCGCAACTCTGTAGCTCCCCAATCACAAAACAGGACCTCTGCGAATCCAGCCTTATCTCTTGGAACAACAAAACCTACTTTCCTCCAGCTGTGATGCACCAAGTATGCCACTAATTCCTGCTAAACTCCCTGTTCCCTCCCACCTTTTTGATCTAAACACCGATCAAAAGTTACTTGTCACAGGAGAGAGATGTACACCATCAAAGGAAATATTGGAGCTTCCAGAGAAAATGCTCCATGTCTCCTTCCTGAAGTCTGCACTTTGTCAATTCTCAACCCCTTCAGCAAGGGCCTGAAAATGTCTCCAGTGGAGCTTTTAGTGACTGGTACTTCCCATTTTAAACTAGGATAGCAGCACCTCAGTTCAGGACAGACATCTCTGCAGTAAATCATTTATCTCCAAGTGGGGCTGTATACCATCAGTCATCACACATAACACTGCAGGATCAGTCAGAAGCCATTAGTCTGTGCTGCGTATCAAATCTTTTAAAGATTTTAACACCCCAAATATTTGCTAAGACTAGCAAATCCACCTGAATGTCTGCACTCCGTAAACTTAAATGCCATGGACTGAAAACTGCCAGACACGGCTAATAAACCTGACAGCTGGAATCCTCCTGCAGGACACTGGGGTCCTCTGCTAGAAAATGAAGCATTATGGAAGAAATCTATTGCTGTAAGTTCCTGACCACTCCTCTCCCTTCCCAAAACCTCCACAAATACATCAAACATTGCTGACAGGCAGCCAAAGCCTCCCAGATTGGAAGCTAATGGAAGATGTGAAGTAAGAAAGCCGATGTAGTACAGCTGCTGTTCCAGCCACTTTGAATACAGAACTGTCTTTATTTCATTTCCAGTTTTAAAAAGCTGATGTTAACAAACTCCATGGTTACATCATTAACTGTTATGTGAAAAAAACAGGACATCTTAAAATTAATATATAATCCCATTATTGTGCATGAAGAAAAAGCAAGTCTTTGCAAGCATTGCTTCCAAAACCACATAGCTTTGTACTGTTCAGAGCTGACATGCTCAAAGTGGCACACTCATCCAAGGGGCAGTCTTCAAAGACACCTATTTCTTCCAGCCAGCATATTAGTAACCCCAGTCAACAGTCATCAGACTGAAGTAGATCCAAGGGAAGAAATGACTATCACAGTCCATTGAAAAAGCACTAATAAATAAAAGCATTAACAAAGGTGAAATTTTAGAACCAGGTGGTGTACTCAACATCATCCCCTTAGTTCTGACCAGAACTTTTAGGAACCAGAGCTGTAATAGTAGCACAATTACTCCCCCCCACACCAGCCCCAGTGCCTGTCAACAGGGCTGCAGCGCATCACTCTGGCAGAATGTGTAAGAAAAAGATGGAGTGAAGCACCTGTACATTCGTTGCTGTGAAGACGACACAGTTCATTACATTCCTGCAATGGGGCAGATTGCACAAACCTTTGTATGTAACAGATTTGAGCAAGTATTTTATATTTATATAAAGCATTGCCAAGGCTCATAGCTCACTTTCATAGGACTTAACCAAAGACCACCACTGGCCAAGAAGACTAAAAAGCACACTTTCAAGCTGGATTTAAAAGAACAGGGTGAAATTAATAGTGGGGATATTAAGTATGTTAATGTACACACATTTGCTAGTATAACGAAAAACAATTATACTAAGGGGACACTTTAGTCTAACACCCAGTACAACCCAAAACTGTATTTGGGAAAAAAAAAAGTTACCTTTTTCTCACCTATTTTTAATCCATATTAAAACCCGGATGAAGCATAATGGGTTTGACTCTCAGTTTAGTTTCTATCTAAATGTTACTGAATGACACAATGCTTCCTGATCTATTCCAGGCCTCCCTGGCACTTCAGGAAGCTTTCTGTCGAATTCTGCTTTACCATGGGACCCTACATTGCACCTGAGAGAGATTTAAAGGACTAATTACAAACATTTTCTCATAGAAACACACTAAAGTCTTCAGTTATATTTGGTATCATTTGACAAGACAGCAAGATACATCATATGCAGAAATTTAGAAGAGAGAGAAGAAATGATACCTAAAAAAGATTTCCTTTCCTTGAAAAACACCAAAGTTACTTCTATTAAAAAAAAACCCTAAATTAAAAAGCAAAGACAAAATACCGTATTTTAAAGTAAGGACACAGGCAAACAGGAGGTGTATATATTCTGGCAGTCCTAACATTCCATAAGAAATAAACCCATTTAAATGTGTCAGTAGCAGCCACAAGTAAACAGAAAGCAGCTGAGTTTTGCCAACAGTACACGGCTGACTAAATCTGTCAATAATCTGATGAAAACTACACATTTCAGTGAAAGGAATTAAGGAATATTTTTCTTCCAAGCTTGTCTGAGGCTTAATTTTAAAATACACTTAGTGTGTGTGTATTCTGATATCCTCTCAGTTGAACATACGGCATGGTATAGCAACCTTAATGCTGAATTTATTCTCCACTCAAAATTCAAAGGGTAAGGGAACATCTACAAAGTCCAATTCTTTGGAATTTATTTGGGATTTTTTGATAGAGGGCTCATCTCTGCCATTAATCAAACACAATCTAAGTGTAGTTTTAACTTGTTACTTTTTAACTCTTTCATTAGAAAAATACCTGGGACTCCTTAAAAATAAAAAAGTAAGTCTGCAGTCCCATACACACAGCCACTGATCTATTTCACCAGAGGTTTTTTTGTAAGAGAAGGACACTGTTCATCTATTAAGCCAATAAAGAATAAATACTTGTACAACACTTTCATTGACAAAACCACAACAAATACATGTTTCTACAGCACTTTCCATCTAAAGATTATTACAGACAATCCAGTCCTGAATCAAATCAGACTGCATTCAAAGAGGAGCACAGGGGCAGAGTATGACAGACACAGAAGATACAGCTGCAAGTGCAAGAGTATTGGTAAATCAGTGGCATAGAAAAAGCCAAGCAGGATCGACCTAGCCTCTCATGCCCTTTGCATATTAATCAGAATCACAGCTACTAAAAGCGATAGGAGAAATTTGAAACTGAAGAGGTAAAACGTGCACAGTTTTCAATGAAGAGAATTAGGCAGAGCTCTCTCCCACAACACAAATATTTAAAGCACTTACCTATTAAAGCAGTCATGAAACGATTCATAGAGAGAGGTTCCAAGTACATTGGCCCTTCATATCCTGATTCCAATTCGCTCCTCACATAATCCCTAAAAAAAATAAACCAACAATCTATTAAGATCCATCTGATCACACAAAAAGCAATTTATTCATTCCACACATATATAACTTCAGTGTGTGTCACAGTCAATTAACTAAATTACAAAAAGCAATATTAACACTACTGTTACAGCAGCTTGACTGATACAAGGATCTAACTGAGGCATGACTTAAGCGGGAGAAGTATTATCTGTAATTAGACTCACTGGCATAGCTGTAAAAATCCTCTGGGACATCCAAGCTGTTCTTCAGAGTGTGGCCTGAAACTGCTTATTGACAAAGCCTCTTAAGCACCATTCCATTTTTAAGTATCCTTATTAAGTGTTCTTCTTCATTATAATAATTTTTTCCCACCAGCTCCATGTGAAAAACAATTTGAGAGCTTGACAAAGAGGCCTTCCAATTTAATGGTTATAGGATTTTGCACCTAACAAACTCTTTGTATTGAATTAGAAAAATAGGTATGAAGGAAAAGTGACAGTAATGAACTAAAGCCACGAATAGAGTTACTTCACAATCTTTTTACTTAGCATGATTTTAAAGTGTAGGTCTATCCTGGGAAACTTGGGGGACCAACGAGACACCCTCAAATTGACAAATCACTATTGACAGATACAGTAAGACGGTCTGAAAACAGAAAGGTTATTTCTAATTACTCTTGGAAAAGGGGGGCTATGAGGGTAGGGTCAGACAATCAAAGAAAAAAAAAAAAAGAACCCGAGAAGACTGGGTATTTTTCCTCGCAATTGGTGATCATCCATCAGCTCTGCTTTCAAGCAGGCTACCAAACGTAACAGCAATATAACTCAAACACGAACACCACACAAAGAGCAAGGATGTTGCACTTTCAGAGGGTGATCCTGGAACAGCACAGCAGTAATTCTACAGTGGCTGCTTAATCCCCTGCCATGAGACAGCAGGCAATACCCTTGACCCTCTGAATCCAGATCTCCAACCTCTTTTGCTGGCTTTTACTCCTCCACCCCCGGGTCGGCTCCGGCTCCCCTCTCACTATGTCTCTAGCCACTACAAACAGCAGCACAAGAGAGCCTGTGCTCCCATCTGGCTGATGCTCTCCAGTCATTCCTGTCGAGCTGCATCACATCCTGGGAATGCCAGACAGACACACTTCATCTGACCCCGCTTGGAGCTGGCAGAGGCTGTTAGCTTGAGGGGCATGGCACTTCATTTATTACGTATTTATTTATATCATCAGTGAGGCAAGCCACGCTTGCTGGGAACAGATGCAGTCAAAGCAAGGCAAACGGTACCAGAAACCACAACCAATACAAAAACTGCTCTTTTTATTTCACTGCAGAAAAATATGTATCTCAGTGCTACTGGAAACATTCACTTCTCCCCAGAAACGTGGAAGTGTATCCTTCTCTAGTATTAGCTTGCTACACCAAGATAAGTTGTTCACATTTTTCATTGGCAAAAAATCTCTGGAATTCAAGACATAAATCTCAAAGTACTAAAACAAACACTTCAAAGCCTGTTCTTCATAGCTGACAGCCCTGCCTACTCACTGCAGCTTTTCAAGTGTCATAGTATATGCAAGGTATGTTGAAATGGGTTCTTTAGGCTGTAACCCATAATTAAAAACACATGAGGACTGAAAAAGCACCCAAAACAACTCATTCTAGATAGAACTTTCCCCCTTGTCATGGTGATATAGCTAAGCTCATGGGGTTCTTCCACCTTCCAACACCCATATGGATGTCATCTTTGGGACAAAGTTGGTTTCTTTTATTTATTTATTTAGTTAATATGAACCTGCAGAAAACACTTTCTGAAAGCATCAGCAACAAAAACAGGATAATCCGTCAGAGTTCAAGGGAGAAAAAAACAAAATCAACACCATCTGCAATATGCTGAAGGTGTTTTTTTTGTATTAGCAGTATCATGTTTCATCCTCAGATCTGGGGTGAAAACACTGGTGACTTCTAAACTGCCATACAGAAAAAAAATGAAGACATAAGATTTCTTATATTTCTGTTAGAAAACAGGTTACAAAATCATCCAGGATACCAACTGTAGCAAGATGACCTTACACAACTTAGCTAAGACACATCAACAAAGCTGCATTTACAGTTGCTTAGTCAACAGCAGAACGTGCCTGGAAACGACCCAAATTCCTTCAAGCTACACTTCTTGCTGTTGTCAGATTCAGTCATCTGCACAGAGGTCTGTGCTTGGCTTAATTCTGTAAGTAACTCTCATTAATTGAGTTATAAGCCTACCAGCTTGGAGAAACAATGTTTTAAAATCTCCTAAATTTTTTAAACAGTGTTTGTAGATGGTGTCTGAATAAGAAAAGTCAAAGCTATGATTCTCTTATTACCAGTACAAACACGAGGATTTTTTGGTGCAGACACCAATCAGAAGATGCCTCGAACAGCTGCAGCACCATACAAGATGCTGAGAAGAGCAAGTGCCTGCACTCAATTTTGATCAATTAAAGCTGTATGAAGCTGCAGCTTTTACATTTGAGAATTGTTCATTTTACTGCAGCAATCTAAGAAAACAAGAATGCTAAAATCATTATTTACTAGTTAATGAAATGACTGAACTACACTATTACTTTAGAAAATTAGAATATAAGAATAAAGCTTAGATCAGACTGCCTACTGTTTATTCTGTAGATGTATTCCCAGCCTCATTTAATGAACTGCTGGACTGTTAACATACACTCACCATGACTAACACTGCTCTAAAAAGGTAGAGTTCCAACATTTCACACGGTGTTTTTTGTTACTGAAAGTGCAGGAAGGTCTTCTGTTGGTAAAAATATGCTCTGTAATTGACTGACATAAGGCACAGTCGTTATCTAACCTAATTGACTCATATTGCTGACATTTACTTTACTTTGGCTGATTAATCTCTGCTGTCAAACACACACTCTCTTAGGTTTAAAATGTCTATAGACAACCTTAAAATTAAGTGTATTTTAAGGTTATCCATAAGAAACAATTGAGTTTCTTGTTGCCTCCCCTCATCTTCTCATTCAAAGTTCTGTGGGGCTCAACACTGGGAATACAATCATAACAAAATTGCAAAAAATGAAATAAGATAATGATGCAAATTCAGATTTTTTGCACCAACAGTGCAGTGTGTTTAACTGCATCATTTCTTTTCTGCATAACCACATACTTTATTTTGCCAACTTTTAAGCTACATATAAAACCAGCATCCATTTTCCTTGTTAGGAGCAGCAGGATTTTGTTTTTTAAAACTGTCTTCTCCTTTTTCCATAAACAGATGGTGTATTATCACCACTCGGATTGCCCAGTAATACAAGTGTAACATCTCCCTAGACCCTCCAAGTGTTTACAAACATTAGCTAATCAATCTTTATGCATTAATGTAATTCTCAGACTTGGAGATACAGAAACAAATGCTTCAGAATTTAGGCAACGTGTCAAGGTCACATAGATCTGGAAGTATGAAGTCAGAGCTTAACTATAAAATTCAGATCTTATTCCCAGACTTGCAGCTGAACCACAAGCTATTTCTGGGGTGGAAAAAAAAAAAAAAAAAAGNTCAGAATTTCCAGGACACTGCAGTCACAAGTGCCAGCTGATTCTGGTCTTGTTCTATAATTTGCATTAACCAAACTGGCCTCAATACAAGGCCTCTTCATCTTTCTTAAATAGCATCCCAACTGGTAGCACATGCAAGCAATTGGCTTGAAGTTTCCAGCTCTAAGGAGAATTATTAACAAAAAACACTCAGGAACAATTCACACGTGACCACTATACGTCTTGTTATGATCAGTCTGATATACAGAAATATCAGTTGGAATTAGATAGCTTTGGCAATAAAAGGAATAGCTCCACTAACATTAAATTTATGTGTTACACTTTACTGTTTTCAATATGAAACATCATACAGAGGCTGCTGCTGAGATCCCCTTGCAAAGTGCTTCCTTCCAAACCAAGCCAGTCACACCCAGGGAATGGCTTAACCCACTCCAAAGCTTTAGCAGCCACTTTCGCTTTGCAAAATAGCTAGGGAATACTGCCGGACTAGTTGAATCAAAGACATCTTTTAATTAAGTATATTTTTGGTGCCAGCTGATGCAAGATTTAATTAAAGTCTTTATTAACTCACTCCAGAAGCATCAAGTAGAGAAAGCTTAGTACGAATATGCCAAACAGTCCAAGCAGCAGTTATCTAACATGTTCCAGCAAAGCTTGTAAAGTCTCAAACCTCACAATGCAATAAAGTCACAATTAACGTTACATAGAAACACAAATTAAAAAAAAAAAGTATTAAACAGAATGCTATCCGTAAATGCATCAACCAAAATCCACATTATTTCTCTTTCTTTAAAAAAAAAAATAAAAATAAAGTTCCAGACTGGCATAAAGATCTCTAGCTGTAAATGTTCTGGACTTGATAAGTATTTGTTACTAGCTTTATTTTTATTTCAATAGAAATTCTTCATCTTTAGGTTGTTTTTTCTAACAAGTAAGCCTTCAACCCTATAAGAAACACCCAGAAACTGCATCTATAAAAACACAGGACTCCCCTGAGGATGATTAAAAAACCCTTTCTTTCCTACCCAGGCAGTAAGAGGCCGTAATTCCTCTTTTTCAGCCTCATCCATTCAGGAAATCATTAACTGTAACTCTGACAGCCACAACAGCGACATGTCAAGTCATCACCAAACCTTCATTAACACTCCCCTGAACTGCAGCATACTGAATGAGAGAGATTCCAGCAAATGCTTGACAACAACAAGTTTGATGCAAAAATAACAAACCTATTACTTCGCTTAAATCAATCAAAAGCACATTTTTAAATGCTTCCCATCGGCAGGCACAGACATAAATCAGGTTCAAGTCCGTATTTTCAAAACTTCCCATGTAAAGCCATTAATGTGATGGCACTCTCTTTGGTTTCAATTAAACGTCTTGTAGGTATGACAGTTTACATCGACTTTCGACAGATTTAGCTGGAGCCAAACAAAGGAAGATGATCAACTATCGACTCTGTCTCGTCCAACTTAAAAAATCTGCAGCTTTTTGCTGTGCATTTTAGATGCAAAATTACCTTCTTTTTTCATTGTAAAATATATTACATAAACAAAGATGAATTTAAGAATAAATGGCACAATTACTTTACTTTTACCATCTTCAATACATCTATTTTCTCTCTCATCATAGGTTCCAGGAAACTAGAAGTAACATCCTGTCTGCCTTGAGAAGCAAAGCTTTGTTAGCCCAGCCATTGAGCAACTAAGATTACTACATCAGATGCCACATTTAGTCTTGTGGTGTTTTCTCTTGTCAGATTAATAGACATAACACTCTGCAGAAATGTAGCTCAAAAATCCCTTTAAATCAATGACAATACACCAGCACTACCTGACTGCATATTTAATTCTGTGAACTTTTTCAAGGCAAAGAACAGCAATGTATATTTAGGTGTCCTGTACAGGAAAAATAAGGCCTCCACAAAAGACCTTTCCCATTATACAAGATACTAACAAAATATCATTCTTATTTTTCTAATTCCCAAACCAAACTAAAAAAAAAAATAAAAAAAAATCCATTTATCCTTACCTGGAAATTTGGTGCCCAGCGTAAAGCAGTAGTGCAGTCAAGAAGTACAAGTAAAGCTGAACCAGGTGTTGCCTCGGTAAAGTTAAGAGCACAACACTTAAGATGTAACCTGTAACAGAAAGCAGACCTTGAAATTTCTAAGAAAGACTATCTAATCCCAGATTTCTTAATATGAATTAGCACTCCAGTTACTCAGATCTCTTTAACCACCTTTGGTTTCATTTGTTTCGTTTCTAAGATCCATGTACCTACATTTTCTTCTCATCAATACACAAAGCACACAAAAGAACTGCCACTTTTTCTTCCCACCCCAGAACAGAAAGAGATTTACCAGCCTTTGTAAGATTATATCTAGATGTCAAGAAATTGACATAATCCACAGTATTTTAACAAGCCTTAATTAACATAACCTATGTAACAAAAAGAAAACAGGCCTAGGTCTCCCTCCTCTGTCAGGTGAAAGCCAGCTTCAGTGTTGCAGGGAAAAAAGCCCTGCATCCAACAAGCTCAGCCAGTTAACATAAAAAAATCCATTTCTTCAAGCAAAGGACACACAGAACACCTTTCCATGCTGATCAGCATTACACATTTTCATTCTTCCAATACACTTTTGTGGTTTAAAGACACTTTATGTGTCCATATTTTGAGATGGGGACACATAGGCTGTTCTCCATACCAGCAATATTAAAGCACATTCAAGCTATCAGTGCTGCATAAATCAAGGCAAAGGCTCGGCACAGCCTAAGATTTGTAGGCATTTACACTGGCAGTTGTTCATTTCTTGGTAGCACAGGCTATGGGAAAAGACCTGATGCAGATACAGCTTTACTCTTCAAGAACACACTCTGGCTCCTCAGCAGCCTCTCCAACAAAGAGAGCACTGATTTTTATTTTATTTTTTTTCCCATATTTGTTCTCATGGGAATACTTAAATAAAGCAGTACTTTGAAGTTCACTTCACAACTGGGTGGTATGGTACAAGCCCATCCTCTTTTCCTTTGCAGAGGGACTCTGCAGGTCAAAAACCCAGTGTATAGTGCCCTCACTAATCTTTATTTCTGAGCTGTCCATCACAATGCAGTGCACTCATGCTCCTTCTCAAGGTCAGCTTAAGTGCCCAGCACTGAAATCCATTCAGGGAAAAAAACCAGCAACAGCTAACAACTTCCCTGCAGCTAAAACCAAAATGCCACAGGAAAAAAAAAAAAAAAAAAA
>VZRU01000659.1:33172-51601 GCA_013398155.1 Pedionomus torquatus
TATCCTGACACTTACAGCTATACTAGTCATGTTACATTTAAAGTTTCATCCATCTACTCAGCACCACTGGGCACAGTCTTTTAAACTGAGTTAATTTATACTTTGAGCTTTTTACATTATTTTCTTAAGTATTTTTAACTCTACATTAAACAGTCCTAAGTAAGGGGACAAGCAGCTACTATAAAACAGCTTGGGAACACGGTATGGTACGGTATGTGAAAAAGACAAAATTTCAGGCAGTAAGTATTCATGTAGAAGTATTTCAAGGCTACTTAGTATCTGCCACCTTCAATAAGCCACCTCTCTAAAATTCTGCCAACAGTTAGGTCTTCAAAAAGGTAACAGAAGATAACTTGCAACATGCTCCTAGAAAAGGCATTAGACGTGCAATATGCCAAGCAAATACCAATTCAGATACAAGATGATAGGAGTGATGACAGACAGACAAGCCAATTTATTTACCTTTTAAAAAGTACACCTATACAATTTACATCTTTAGCATTGAAAATAATTTTTCAAGTACTTTCACAAAGTAGATGTGGCAAGTTGCACAATTGTCTGAGGATATGCCTTTTCAAAAGCTGAAATAATTTATAGTTTCTATAAGTAAAATGAAGTCTCATACAAGTCACCATCACTGGTTTCTGTACAATATCCATTTCATAATCTACAAAAATGATCAGAGGGCTGGAGCACCTCTCCTACAAGGACCTGCTGAGAGAGCTGCGGCTGCTTGGCCCCAAGAAGAGCCGGCTCCACAGAGACTTTATTGCAGCCTTTCAGTATTAAAGGGGGCTTATAATAAAGATGGGGATAGACTTTATTTTAATAGAGCTAGTAGCAAGAGCACAAGGGGTAACGGCTTTAAACTAAAGAGGGTAGATTCAGACTAACTATAAGACATTTTTATGAGGGTGGTGAAACACCAGTAGAGATTGCCCAGAGAGGCAGAAACACTCAAGGTCAGGTTGGACAGGGCTCTGAGCAACCTGATCTAGCTGAAGATGTCCCTGCTCATGGCAGAGGGATTGGACTAGCTGACCTTTAAAGGTCCCTTCGAAACCAAACCATTCTATGATTTTGAGCTTTTTAAAGGGGCCTGAAGCCCAGCACTACAACAGTTTCCTTCTAGTAACTGTTTTATACAGAATAACACACTTGTAGTTAAGACAACATCAGATTGGATTTTTCAGCAACACCTTTATTTTATGGAATTAATCTTCTCTGTTCACCACCTTCTTTCTATGAAATACACAAATGACAAGAGCAGAAACTCCTCGGCAGAATCTCCTTGAAGACATCTGACTAGTCTGCACCACACCACAGCACCTTGACCCAGCTCCAGCAGCTCTCACACCATCTGCAGACACTCTTCACACCTTGTCTCTGCTGTATTCAACACCTTCCCTTGATTTCCTAGGTAGGAACAATTCTCTCTGCGGAACAACCCCCACAGCATCACCATGTATCATTCCAGCACTTGAGTCAAATCCCTCTAAACCTTTCCTTTACACTGTAGCCCATGACTCACTCTCAGGTGGAGAACTAAATGGAGTTTATTATGCAGTCTTTCATTCCTCTATTACTCTATAAATAGTCTAAGAATACCTGTTTACTGTATCTGCATTTAAGCTCTGCCATCTTCTTTACCTTATTCTATCACATGAAAGTCGACTTCTTGGCCATGATGATGTACTTGAGCAGTTCTAGCATAGTTTCTGTAAAAAGAATACATTTTAGAGGGCAGTAACTGCACCCCAACGCAGCCATGTTACACAGCTGTATTTCAGAAGTGACTGAAAATACAGCAGGATACACCGAGTGTCTAAATACAAATCAAAAAATGCGAAAACTACTACCACACACGTGCCTTTTAAACATAAGGCTTTCAAACAGCACACCTTCTAACACATCACAGGGAAGCAGCAGAAGACAGCCAAGGTTACTGCAGTACCTTGAGCAATGAACTACACCACTCATCAGTTTGGGCTGGAATTCAGACGTTCACTTTGAAGCAGCTGTTTGCTCTAACTGTTAGATGTTAAAGAGGGGGGAGAGTGAGAGACATTTAAAGTAGTTCGTTCCCTTTCACTCTTATTTACAATTTCCTCTTGTGACTTGATAAGAGAGTCATTTCGACACACTTCATACTGCCATATTTGCATTTTTGCTGCAGAGGCCCTATTCCCAAAGTGGTACCAACCTCATTTTTATCGACAAAGCCTCTGCCAAAAAAAAGACAAATAATTCGTTACCAAGCTGTCTCACTGCAGAAGAAAAGGAAGACAAGCTCAAATTCAGACATACAAGCAGTAATATTCTATTCCCTTTGTTCTCGCCTGGACAAATGATGTAATTAGTGTATGGCGTAAATGAGATTCTACTTCAAAATGAAGAGCCAGGAAATGAAATTTCTCACAGCAGCTTCCTCATCTAAATAATTATATTTTGTTTTCATTTGCACTTCCTCTGTCAGAAAAAACCATGATGTTAAGAACATATATCCCTTTGGAGAGATTCTCCATGCACAGGGATTTATGGTTTGAGAAACAATCATCTTACGGGGTAACCTAGTAACTAATGCCCACTTCATCCAAAGTTTTTTGAGTTCTACATCTGCAGTGAGCACTCTCTACCCTTGATTTAGGCCATGCATACTATTTTCACTTTTGAGACTCGGTGTGTCATCCCTTCTGTTAGGTCCATTTTTGTTTAAGCAGCAGGCTCAGCGAAGCCCAGTTCCTGCCCCCTGTTCTAACACATGTTAAAAGAAAAAGAGATAAAGCCAAGACAGAATAAGCCTGTAGGCTTCCACTACCCATTCTGCCAACCTTACAAATACACAGACACCCCATTTGAAACCTGTTCAGGAGCACAAGGAAGCAGAGAGCTTCTACTACCTCTCTGGAAGACAACAGAGATTTGGGCCCCACTGCAGAAAACAAACTGTGAAAACAACAAGAGGCAGAAAAGCCAAGTTCAACACTGCTAGTCGAGAATGCATGTATTAACTAGCTCACAACCTCATTTACAACTTGTTGATTCAGCTCCATGGAAGCCTCTCCGCCTGCACCGCTCATCGTTACAGCAGCTCACACACTGCCTTTCAGCGATCTCTATTTCTGTTCTGCCAGTTCTTCCCAGCTTGTCTCACCCCACATCACCTCTTCGGCGACTCAGGTGTCTCAGTTTTATTAGCATGCTGCATACAATGGAGGCATCTGGAGCATGATCAAAGTTGCAACCCAACCTCTTTATGAAACATTTTAGTGCTCATTTGCATGATTACAGATCCCTCATGTCCACTTCACATCACTACTCAAAGTTTCCTGCAGGTTTGGGCTAAAAATGAGAACTCTGGAGATGAAATAAAGTTCATAACGTCTCCTACTAAAACCACACCAACTCTTGGATACTGCTTCTGCAGAGGCTTGCCAAGGAAACACTGCAAGAAAAGCAGCTGTTTATGCTAGATAATACAAAGTGAGGAATTCAAATCTTTTCGTGCCAGAAACTAATAGTACAACTGCTTGGATTCTACCAGAAAATTAATTTGGGGGGCCCTAATGTGCCACTTGCCCACATCTTCTGAGGGTAAAGGGCTCATCTTACAACGACTTGCAAAGCAATTTGCCATGAAACAACAAGTCGTAAGCCACAGAATATCATCAAACTCCTGTCTCTCCTGACACAGAGCAGGATCAGAGCTACCAAGATAGTAATTTCATTTCAGCCTAACCCTTAACTGTCCTCATTCTGGTTTATTCAGAAGACTATCTAGCCAGAACATATGAGTACCAATAACACAAGACAGACTTCAGAAAGACCATATTTGATACGGCATCACAATTGGCACCTTTACTTTCAGTGTGTCTAATTCTCAGTATAACCAGTTACCGGACCAGTTACACAACCGTTTACACACAGATTGAAGAAAGTGTCTGTCTAAAGCACCCATCTCAAAAGTGGATGCAGAAGCACTTTAGAACTCGCAGTAGTTCAAGGCACGATTTGGAAGTTATTAGGAGGTTTCTGTGGACTCTTCACTGGAGGTTAGCTCAAGCCCAGAAGGAACCTTAACAGCTGCTTATTTTTATGACACAGAAAAGGAGAGGCAAAAAGCTCTTGTACACACTTTGAAGGATAACTCAGTCAAATGCAATCTTCTGAGTTAACTGGGATAGCTATGCCGTCCTTCTGAGAGTGAGACTAGTTCTTCATCTGCTCTGTCCCAAAAGGCAATGTCCTACAGAACCTCTGCCACCACGCAGAATGACCTCTCCTTCATCAGAAGTGGCTCCAACAAACAGGTCCTGCAAAATTCACTCCACTGAAACTGACCTGGAAGTCAAGCCATTCAGAGACCACTTAACACCAAAACCCTCTTCAGTCTTCAAGCAGCCATGGAAGTACCAGTTCTAGCACTGCAAAGGGCTGCTTTCGTCCAGTCTGTCTCGCCACTGAAAACTGCACAGCTGCTCAAGGCAGCATAAGCCTAGGTAATTTTAAGATGGACTGCATTTTTGGGAGTAATGTTTTTCCATGGCAATGCCAAGACACACCTCTTCCTCACCCTCCCACTCAGTTAGAGCTGCCCAAAGAAAATGTTACTCGCTCCAAGAAGTTCTGTACTTTGAGGTAACATGGTAAATATTTTCCCCTTCAGGAAAAAAAAAAAAAGTTGAAAAATTACTTCTAAACTGAGAAAACACACAACTAAACATAATTGCACACAAGGACATATTTACCCAGTCATGGCACTGCGCAACTACAAACAGAGATCAGAAATCCTGTTATCAACATCTACACATCTCAATGAAAATAATAACAAACCAACTTATTCATTACTGGGATACTGCCACCAGTTTCAACAGCTGTTTTTTTAATTTTTAAATGCATAACAGATTGGGCACTCTAAGTATAAATAATCCAAGAACAGAGGTCCTTACAGAGATTTGCAGTATTGTCTGAACAAATAAAATGGACTTCTGATTCTAGTTTTGCTGTACAATTCAGAGGATGTTTCTATAACACAGCATACCTAATGATCAGAGTTCTGGGAGTAATTACAATCAAGGGGAACCTGAACAGTGCTGGAAACCAACACACAAGCAGAACTGTACAAATATAAACCATCAAAATGTATTCTAAATTATGAACAAATTACTATGTTATCATGAGAGTGGTACTCAGAGTCAAGTGAACCTCAAAATTTTAATCATCTCCTTTCAAGTCTGCTGCTATTGGCTTCTTTTTTAAGTAAAAATTGATTCAGATTGCCAAAAAGTGATACCAGCTTTAAACAGAAAAGTTACCTGAAAGTAACCACAGGATGAGAAAGCTGCTTAGTAAAAGCTTATTCCTGCTGCCTGAGGAAGCAGAATAGGAATTGTCAGTCTCTAGAGCTGGAAAGAGAAATTTTGAGTGTGGAATATTCCCTACCCTCTGTCTACCAACTGCAGCATGCACTGTGTTTTACCCAAGAAGAGAATAGAAAGACATAACAAGTAATTATTTTTTTTTTTTTTTTTAAAGAAATAAAGACCAGGTCCAAGTCATAAAATTGCATTTGGTTAAAAATAGCTACAGTTTAAAATAGTAACACTCAGAAAATAATTCTACTACCTATTTATCTAAATGCTGCTGGCAGAAAGGAGACAGAAGACATGGGACAGCAAACCCAGAGATGATGATTCTGCACAGCACTTTGTATTTGTGTGTATTAAGTGCATTTACACATTTAGTCATCCATCCTCTTTTCTGAATTGTGGTTCATTCCAGAAACAAATTTCCCAACTGCTTCTTTCTTCTCATGGCACTTTTTACTGTGTTTGTATCAGAGTACTGTATCTTCTCCTTTGAATTGCTTTTTGTGGTGATTTTTCTCTTAAAATAAAGCATCTTTTAAGCACAAGAGCTTAAAGAAAAGCGAGCAGACCAAAGCAGAGCACAATCAACAAACACAGGACAGCAGTAAATTCATCAGGTTTCTCCTCCCTTAAGCCTCCTTTCTAAAGGCTGCATTCATAACCAGTTCTTCACACCTTGCAAGTGATGTGACCAAGTGATTAAGGCAGCAACCGCACCACTGAAGAAAGCGTGATTGCAAACAGGGTTGTGAAAGATGACACACTTTCCACCTGTCCCAAGTACCTGAACAATTTCCTTACATTTTTCCCAATAATTTTTTTTTTCTGTAATGACAAAGAGTAGAGTTTAAGATAGAAAATCATCCTTCTTTTTATTCATCTGCAAGAAAACACTATGTATTTAGTGCAATTCCCTGCCTTTATTATGACAGTGACTTCAATTTGAAGTCTGACTATGATTACAGCTTAAGATACGACTCTCCTCTTCCCATCCAGCTCAAGAGTATTTTCCATTTAGCACAAATACCATTGCTTTGCCCTTCAGAGGAGGAAATTACGTGGTTTCATCTGTTTTCACTTTCCTCATCACAAGAATGAGAAGTGAGTGTTTTCCCAGAGCTGCTCTTCAGTGCAGAAGAAAACACTGAAGGCCTGGCAGTAGCAGAATGTGATTAGTCCACCTGATGTCAAGGTTTGCGATAAAAAGCCATTTTAGCTAGCACAGATCTTTCCTGAAGGACAGGCCACTTAAATTACACAAAACAATTTAAATTAAATCTTCGTGAAACTACATTATATCTGTAATAGTTTCAGACAAAAAAAACCACAACCCCACGGCAGGGGGGTTGGAACTTGATGATCTTTAAGGTTCCCTCCAACTCTAACCATTCTATGATTCTACGATTCTAAAAAAAAGGTTGCTTTGCTTTCTAACCTCTTCTCTGCCCAGATGCTTATACCTGGTAAAAGATAGTATATAACAATGGTCAGAATGATACCTGGTCATACAGCACACCACACACAAATTTATCACATGCATCGGGATTTTTCAACACTCAGAGAAAAAAAGTATGTATGTATTTTATTATATTTAAAAAGTTGGCATGAAAGAGACAGATTCTAAAACCAAACCTTCAGTGTGACTCCCTTCAGAGGACAAAAGATTTTTTTAGTATTTTAATACAATTTCTTGTACAATATAATTTGTATGTGCACTTGTATTTAGTTTGCAACCCCATTTTATTGGATTCTTGTATGTTTTTGCAGATATCCAGTAGATATGGCAAACTAAAAAAAAAATAAAAAATTAAAATCAAGTACAAAGGTCAACTTCTTGTGATCCCAAGCATTTCCTGTAATTTTAAATTAAGTTTCCAATAAATTACCTGGCAAATGCCCTGTAAGATGTACCAAAAGTACTTCCAGAAAGATACTGGGTGTGACCAGTCAAATTGCAAGCTTAAGGTGATCCTGTGACCATCAAGTATGTATTTTTGCACACACAGAACAAATCTTTCTTCAGACAGAGACATTCCCGAATCACTGCTTAAGTAACTTTGATGTTTTTAAGCACACTTGACAAACCTAGGGAAGTTTTCAGAAGTGAAAGATACTTCATATGCAGTAAAACATTATTATGAAACAAAAATACACAGTGCTAATTTTATTCACAAGAGCTAAGATGCCTCTTGAAGGCTACTGCAGGCCACTCGCAGGCCTTTCACGCCTGCCAAAACAGTAACTACAGTGCTGTTTGACAGAGTTCATAAACAAAACTACCTTGCAATTTTTCCTACACAAAATGAATCTGTTTACATTCACCAATTCTAACCAGAAATTCACCTCCCCTGCTTTATGCATATTTAGTAAATTTCATGCAGTTGAACTTGTGGTTGAGTGATTATCAGGACTGAGCATTCTCCTTCACTAAAGCAGATAAGGGCTGTTTCATGAAGTGATATGAAAGGGAAAAGCATTATCAAAGGACAAACTAGAGGCTTTTATTATATTCCCAGTACTGCTGACCGGAACACGAATCACACTGTAACATACATCACTTTACTTGATCAAAACCAACTGGCTTTTCAAACTTCATCAAATGGACGGAAGAAAATGAGTGCATTTAAATAGAAAGATACTCCTGGTAACCCCCTGCTCTGAGCAAATTTCCAACTTTGCATCCTTAGTTCCAGGGAAAGGTTCACTATATTAAGACTGGCAGAGCTTATTGATTTCTATCGGTCTCTAATCAAATTGTTCCTTGAGCATGTGCCCGAGAGAGATGCACCCAATTTCCTAAGCTGCTAAAAGTGCTTCTACGACACAGCATCTTACGCTGCCTATGTAAAAAATTCAATGATTGTTTGATATTGCAAAGCAGCCAAAGCATTTGCTGATGCTGTGTTTCCAAAGTGGAAAAATGAACAGAGGATTTTTGTTTTTCCTAAATAAAACAGATTAGCACATTGAAACATATCCACAGTAAGTTATTTAAATTACACACTGCCAGTTAATTTCCCCCAACATACCTTCCAAGAAGCTTAATTTCTCAAACTGGTGGAAAAGCACTTTGTTTTCCTTATAATGCGTATATTTTGATGCATCATTTTAATTAAGGTTATACTGTAAACTGATGTAATTACATCAATATGAAATCTCGTGTAGGCATGCAAATTGATTTAGACCAGCCTCACACTGACACAAGTTTGAAAACAAAAGAAAACAAAAAAAAAAAACAACACCCAAGAACCAAGGAACTGAAACAAATCAACTATTTCAAAAGTACCAGCAAAGTTTTGTCACTGAAAACTACCTAAAAATCTTAAGCAACTTGTTTGATGATTTAGAAGCACCTTTTGATCAGCTAACACTGGCTGGAGCAGTAGACAAGCTACATTGTAAAAGCAAAAATTAAAAGAACTGCTGCGTAACTGTGCATGAGCACAAAAGCACCACTTGAATGAGGAGCACAAAGTCAAAAATCCACTGGTTTAGTAATACTTTTAGAAATAGTTTGGTAGCAATATCTACTCTCTCTGTAGCACTTTTTGTTGGTATATCTCAACATACTTAAACAAGAACAAGGTTATCAAGCAACTATAAAGAGGGGCTATGTCACAGCTGGAAATTACCTACTGACATCTCAATAACCTACTGCACAACTGTTAATTCTCTGTTAGAAACTCATCTGATTAATTAATAAAAGGTACTTGTTTGCATACAAGGGCATGAGAAAGTCAGCTTAGTTACATGCCGCTGTAGTCCTGTGTCTTATTCACCACTACCCAACAAGTACTCTCTCCTACAAACATATGAAAAGGGCATAGAATCAGCTTCTTGCTATCCCAGCATGAATATACTAGAGATGTAACACAGAAAGCCACATGTTTTTAATGCAGTAAATAATTTCCAGAAAATAGACATTTAATAGATTAAAAGTTTCATGCCAACAATTCCACAGTCAAGATTAAAAACCTGGATATGCTACTTCAAAACAAACCCCACAGTCCTCTGCTTCACTAAAGGGTGTTTCCTTTGGCTGACAAGAGCACATCTTTATCCTCCGAAGTCAAGGAAAAAACACTGCAGAGTGGGAAAATTACATGCTAGCCATTTCTCTCCAAGCTAGAGGCAGCGAGGTAGTACTCCCACAGATCACTGGTTACCAACCTCAACAGCCTGGATCCAATCCCTAATTAACTCCATGTGCAGTCACTAGATGAATCACATACACACCTGGAGAGCAGGTCCCAGAATATCAATCCTTTCATCTCCTAAAAACAGACATCTAACATTCTAGAGCTAAACTTGCAGGCCAAGGTTCAAACCTCAGCTCTCAGAGCTGTGTTAGTAATTTTGTCCATTTGTGTCCATTTATCTGCAACACGAGGAGCCGTTACCTGCTCTAATCCACTCACAGCGCATGTATGGTTTATAAGATTATAAACTGAAGAGCCATATCCATGCAGCAGTGAAAGGAAACCATCTGGTGCTGTGATCACAGTCCAAACGAGGCAACCTTTTACCCAGCCTCTTGTTTAATGCCAATGATAAAAGTTACAGTATTTCTTGTTTGCACAGCATTTCACAGCAACTTTCTCACAGACCAGACACAGGCCAAAGTCACCAAGTTGTTCTTTCAGGGCATCAGTTGTGTTTCCAGACACCAGGTTTACTCTATTTACATATCAAGACTAAATAACAAAGTTCAGCAGAAGATCCTAGAGAGGATTTCTTTACCGCTCACATAAACAGTCCCTTAAGCAGAACTTTGATGAATACATTATCATACTATTAATTATAATCAATATATTATCATGCTATTACCAAATTCTTAAAGTTCTTGTAGTAAGCAAAACAGTGTTTACCAGTATTTTCTCCTGAATACACTTACCCACATAATGCATATTAAGAGCCAAGTACTTGTACTGAAAGAGAGGGTTGTTGTGCAGGCTGCTTCTCTGGATCTGCTGGAAGAATGAGCTGACATCCCATCTGTACAAGACATCCAACAGCATGATGCTGGGGACCCTTAGGGCCACATTTAATACTGCCTCCAACTTCTCCTTTGCAGCCATTCTCTTCCCTTTCTGTGAACTGGCAGCAGGCTGTAAATAGCACAAGACAGAGAAGAGTAATCAGATCAATCCCACTGTACAAACAGCTATTAGGCTTTGTGATCATATGAATGGGGCTTCCTGTAAGGCCACAAATGATTGAATGATTCAACTAAGTTAAATTCAAATCCAGCCAGGACAGCTTCTATTTTTGATCTATAAAGGTCAATTTACTAGCAATTTTTCCATGGTGATACCGTAAAATGGGGAACTGGGGAGAAGGGTAGCAGGTTAATGACAATAAAAACAGTCAAAGGGCGTGCACTGAATAAACCTTCATTCTTATTTGCAGCAATTTAGCATACAAGACTCTGGCCAAAAGACCTAGGTACACAGGTACTGTATAAACATCAGCATAGTCAGCTTTAGAAAGCAAGCACTAACAAAATTCAGAAACCATTTAGTTTAACACTATGCTTCTCAAATGATATAACCAACTAAAGTTCTTGAAATATACTAGATTCACTTCCTCAAAGCAAATTTAAATAAATAATTTTCCAATATCTAAACTTTTCAAAAATCATTTACAACATTCATTAACTTCTATGATTGTATACATCTATAGAATTTGAAGGTTGTGGAAGACGGAGCAGAATAGCTGTATTATCAGTCCTATTCTAATGTAATTCACCAAAAGGAATCATACAAACAGATCACATCCTCACTTCAGAGTACTAGAAGGCAATTTACTTTTAGAGCTTGTGATTAGAGAAGATGAATGATTTACGACAAAGAAAGGGTCTTCTTTTTGTAACATTTTCCCCCAATTAAATAGGAAAAACACTGGTCCACAACACTATCTCAAAAGAGATTTAGTCACCAACAAGATTATTTTAAAGAGCAAAAGGATTGGTTTCCCCATCTTGTCAGAGCACTGCCTTCAGCTGGGACTGACAGTTGTTCCTAAATGAAAGATGTCACCTGCCCACCCTAGGAAGAGCATTCACCCCAGGCCCTATTTGTCAGCCACCAATTATATATACTGTATTAGACAAGGGCAGTTGAAGTATTAAAGGCCAAGGTGGAGATAATCCACAAAGTTTTTGTCCACCAGCAGCTATTCCAGCAAGTAAAAATAATCACTTGCAGCACCATCAGTCCCCCCAAGCCCGATTATTTGGGGGACAACTGGAAAAGACTGCATCCCAACCAAAGAAACAGAAAAATCTGCACTTGGAATTGCACTTTTTAAAGGAAGTTTTACTTGACTGTATTTATATTGTCCTTGTGTGAGTTTTAAAAGTTTCTGCAGTTGTGCAAGTTTTACACTATCAAGCCAACATGGAAGTACCACATGAAATGAAATCATGCTAATATACAGAAACCAAAAAATCCCAAATCTACCTTCTTGTATGGGACACACACACACACAGGGTCCTCATGTGAAATTTTACTTGTGTTGCCATGGACAAGGTGCTACCGAAAACTGTTCATGTGCACATCTAATGCCACATTGACACTTGTCAAGACATGATGACATAAAATTACTTCAGCTCAGGAAGTCAGGACAGATCAAAACCGAGATCTGGCTCAGTAAACCACAGGTTACAGGGCTGCTGCCTGTCACCGTCTAGCCCACAGTCTAACTTCTCAAGTTATGTAAATGCAGGCACATCTTACAGAGCCCTTGTGACTGCTCTGCAAACCCCAAAGACAGCACATCCTTTCCCTCACACAGGAAGTGCCTTCCCCACAGTATCAGACATCCCACACCATACCAGCATTTCACAATACTTCTCAAGATGAATTAAAAGGTCAGCCAGAAGACTACAAATATTTAGAATGAACAACCAAAACCATTGCCCAAGCAGCTACTACACAACACTAGCATTCCACATTTAGTGACTGAAAGATGAAATTTAAACATATGTTATCACGCAAACAGAAGTTGGGAGCTACACAGACTGTATACAAAATTTTGCCAGGCTGCATATAAAAATACAAGCCCAACTAATTCATATCAAACCCCTTTCAGTGTCCTGGAATTTTCAAAAATCTTTGGTTTTGCCAAGTTCATAAAATTTATTAAAATTTTGAAATTGAACTGCCTCCCATTTGTTTTGCTCAGTTACTTTTCCAAGTAGATCAGGGCTTAGAGGTGGGTGGGAACTGGCTTACAGGTTTACACTCCGTCATAAAAATACCCATGTAAAGTGACAACAAGCACCAGGTTTCAAATTACATTCTCTTAACTGTCAAACCTTTTTCAGTCATCATCAACAACCAAACATGTAGGACAAGAAGGAAATTTTCACTTGAGCTTTTCTTTACTCCAAATGCATAATTCCATGGACTTCTCCTAATACTGAAAGTTAATTGACATTCAGCACATCCAAATTAAGCTGAAAAATTTGGTCTCCTAAATTCATACATGCCTTCTTGAGCTTATAAGAGAATGGAAAAGTGCAGCATTTGTATTATCTAAGAAAAGAATCTACATTTCAAACCCTGATAAAGCGAAAGCGAAACAAACGTTGAAAATGTTGTGCTGCAATGGATGGGCTACCAGAAGCAGCCACTGCAACTCTACAGACTGACAAAGCATCCAATACTAATAAGAAACCCTTTAAAATTAACTCCACTAGAAATGCAGATGCGTTAAATAAAGCTTCAGTTGTAATTGCTGCCAAGTACTAACAGAACATAATACAGGCAAGCAACAAAGTCCATTGCTCTAAGCTCATTATATTGTAAAGAGCTCTCACAATACATTATTTTGATTGGTGTAAAAACAAACAAAAAAAAACCCAGAAAACAAAAAACAACCCCACCACAACATTAAACCTCTAAAACCTTTAGATAAATGATGATGACAAGCGTTGCTGGATGCTCAGACATTAGAAAAAAAATAGGTCACTGTTGTGCATAGCCAAAAAAAAATGGACTTATGAACAGTATTGGGAAACCACCAGTTTATGTTTCAAGATTTTTTTCCCATGATTTCAAATATCTCCCTTGTTTCAAATCAGGATAAGAAAAAGAACAGTCTTAGGGAGAATTTTAGACTTCATAACCTAAGCGAGTGCAAGTACACTTATGCTATTTGACCAAAACCACTCTTAAGTATTTCCCATCTTAACTGAGTAATGTTCATGAGACATTTTTATTTTCTAATGACACAGTACCTGTAAAAAAAAATAAAAAAATAAAAATCTCTCCCTCACCTGACATACCCATTTCGTCAAAAACATGTTCCTGGAGAGCTTTAAAGACAACAGTACAAGTCGCAAAACCAAATTAAAAAATAAATAAATAAAATACTATCACAATTTTCCATTAGCAGAATAGATTAGCAGTAAACTCGAAAAAATTTCAAAGGTAACACACATTTTCACTTTAACAGAATTTGCTTTCTGAGGTTCTGTCATGCCATAAAATTCTACCATTTCAGTTGAAGCTGTGAATTATGCCACTTAAATCAGTGTAACTGTTGTTTATGCACCAGCATAAATCTATCACATCACAAGCAGAAAATACTCACTGCTAAAATCACTGCTAAAACAGTACAAGAGGCCACGCATCCATTTATTGAAGCAAGTGGGAAATTATATTAACAGAGTAGGATTTCTACACGTAGAAAAGCATCAATTATAAAGTTACTCAATAGTTACAGAAACACATTGTGATACCTGCAAATTAAAGNATAAAACAGTACAAGAGGCCACACAAAATCTGCATCCATTTATTGAAGCAAGTGGGAAATTATATTAACAGAGTAGGATTTCTACACGTAGAAAAGCATCAATTATAAAGTTACTCAATAGTTACAGAAACACATTGTGATACCTGCAAATTAAAGTTTTTCTAATACTTCTGCCACCAAAATCCCCATACAGTAATTCCAGTCAGGATCAGAACTTGAAAACCAGACTTGATCCTGCAACATTCAGCTTAACATCTGTGAACAAGATGCTCGTTCTCCTACAGAATTATGACATAAAAAACTTGGAAAGATTGACTAGAAACCAAAAGAGACAATTTCAACTTCTGTTCCTCACATCCACAAAATTCTAGTAACTTTGGACACATCCATTAACAGGCAGATTTTGATCTGTAGTCTATTTTCCACTTCAAATTATTTTTCAGTGACAGATTCTGAAACTAAAAACATGACCAGAAGCTCTTAATTTCCTATAGGTAAACTTAGCTAGAGAGACCTCGAAGAGGAAAACAAGAAAAAACACAACACCTGAATCCAAAAACAAAATATGCAATTTCTATGAGTAACTATAGAAAAGTTCAATGACACAGTTCAAAAACTAAAATAAGATACATCAGCTGGGTTGCATTCACACACTCCCCAGAAACCCGCCTGTCCTGTTCCTGGGAGCAAAAAGAAAGGAATGTAAAGTACAGAAGAATGCCTTACTTCAGACACTTAGATCTTTATATCATCAGTTTGGGAGGGAGAAAACAGACAAAAAGGGAAGGAACAGGATGAAAAGGTTTATCAGATATGCACAAAATGCACTTAGAAAAGAATTTCCCTGTATAAGTCTGCAGAAAAAAGCCCCTAGAACTCCAGAGAGTGAGTCACCAGTCCATCAAAACAGCTCTTTCCCATGCCATCAGCAGCAAGGAAACCAAAAGATGTCTTGGGCCCATACAATTTAAATGAGGCCGAGTTCAGTGTTGGCTAATGAGGACAGCACTCAAAAATTCCTGCTGAGAAAGCCAGATAGAGTGAGCATACCAAGTGTACTAATACAGCAGTGAAACCCTGCAGTTGTGTACGGTAACTCTGTCATCCAGTCAGCATTTCCAATAATACTCAGTTTTTGTAGCTCACTAGAGTAGTTCAGTAATTTCAAGTAATAACCAGAGAGTATTTAGCTTTCAATTTTAAAGTTTAGAGAGAGCTGGAAAACAGACTATTTGATCTTGCCATGGAAGAAGTTAACAAGAACAAATTAATTGATTTTCTCCTTTTTTCTCCCCCATCTGGTCAAACAATATGGATTGCTATAGAGCTGGCACAATGGTGCTACTGGAGAACTGTTATTTCTACCTAGAAAACAAACGAATTCCTAAATTTCTACTCAGCCAAGACTCACTCAGTTGTGAATTGAGGCACAGCTAAGGTTAATCATCCCAAATAAATACATAACATACTTTGCAAAAAGCAACTTTTACTGCAAAACAAATCAGGCCAATCTCTTATCTGTTAACAGGTACTTACAAGAACACACATGCAAGTTAAAGGCACGGTAAAAATTGACAAAACCAACCAGAGGCAGTTAGCTGTATAGAAAAGAAATGAAATCCTGTATTTCCAACTTACATTAATCCTAGCAACTCTTGCACTAGGGAGAAGAAAATCCATTCAGGAAATGAGGATACATATCACACAGCTGTGAAGGTAAAGTTTTCTTTAAAGATTTATTTCTGAAGTACATTGACACACTACAAACAGAACCAGTATATTCTTAAGTTATAGAGCAAGTATATTATTTATAGGCAGCTTGTAAAACATCCTGTGCCTTTTATTTTTCATAATGAACAGGTGAGAGAGAACACTGAACTCAAGGACTAACACATGTTAAGAAAGGTTAACAAATTCAGCAGGTATGCAGAAAAATCTTCCTGTGGATTCCTATGGGATCAGTTGAATGCAGTCACACAAGGAGGAGCTGCTTGGTTTTTAGATCACAGATTTGCTGAGTTCAGTTAAGCACCTGGAAGACATCTACTTCATTAAAATAAAAATTCAACATGATATCTTTAAATAAATTTTTCAGGAAAAAAAAAATCTAGATTGAGTAACAAACTGAACTACTTTGAGGTCTTTTTTTGAGTCTACAGTTTTTTGCCAGTCCAAGGTTTGGTTTATTAACTAGTTATTCAGCATTTTTTTTTCTTTTTTGCCATCACAGCCATGTTTGCAAGGCTACACCTACCAGCCTGCCTAACCACATTTGTATCAGCACATTCTGAGAAAATCTGGGCAGCAATCCCAAAGTGCCTCTGCAGAGGAGAGAATACCCAGAGGACCTGAACACAGAGCATTAATGACAGCCCGAGATGACGCAGTCTGGGCAACCCACCTCACAGGCTGGATCACAGAAGACCAGCCATGCAAGTAGAGGTGGCGTATCCCATGAGCCTTACCCAAGAAACCCCTGCAATACAAACATGTTACCAGGATGAAGTTACATGACAGGATGAAACATATTTCATCCTCCACAGTTGCTCATTTAGTTATTAGCCATTTCAGCTACAGACACCATGTATGTTTAGAGCCTGCAATGCCAATAACTAATTACCTGACTGGTTAGAAATGGAAACATAAAATAAGACTTCCAAGATCTCTCTAGGTCAATATTAATGAAGCTTCCACTGCTGCTACTTTCTTAGCTATTTGAGTCCTGTAAATAAAGGGCACCAGTTTCCAGGCCTGACAAATAAGGCAGCTTAGCTCTCTGCAGTACCAGACTTGCGCAACAGAAAGATCAAACAAATGGCAAAAATACTTTGAAAAGTCCCTTTTAAAACATGTTCAAGCTCAAGACACGCAATCAAAAATTTTTCCAAACCTCAACGAGATGAAGTACCCACTTTTCAATGTTCCTTTCAAGTACGCAACTAATTACAAAGCAGCAGGGCTTCTCTAAAATGAAAGGAAATGTTATAAAGTAAAGGCAGGGAAACTGGCACAAATGTCTGAATCATACTGAAGGCGCTAGACATAAACATGCACTCAAAAAGCAAAATGACAGTGAACTGTCCACTCTATAACCACATCAAACATTGCCAGGAGTATCTGGAGCTAAAAATGGATTCAGAGAGTAAATCACCAGACAAATACAAAAAGTTCCAGAGGACCAAAAGAGAAACTTTCTGTGTGAAGGGGAGGGAACCAACTCAAGTTTAGCAAACAGCTCAGAGAATGTTTTTGGGAGTGCAATATGAAACACTAAACAGGCTTACACAGTTTTCCACGGCACACCCATTCATTCCCATCTTATTGGCTCCATGGGCTCCAGCTGCTGAAGCAGAGTGAGATACTCATCTCTTCCCATCATGTCCAAAGGAAGGAATTCCCCCTTATGCCTTCCAACACATGTTCCTCAGCTCCTATCTCCATCAGAATTAGGTTGCTCAAACATCAGCAGCTCCTCATAAAGCTGATATGAAGAGGGTGAATCCGGCGTTTCAGATGAGCAGCAGCTTTATGTTGCCCTCTAAGGTTTTTGACAATCATTCCACGTAATGGTGGTCACAAAGACAACTACTTCCTAATGCTAATGAGTTTTAATTAAATCCTTTCATGACATTATAGCTCAAAAAAAACCAATTTTAATAACTATGGTAATCAGCTGCTAACTAGAAACAAAAAGATACAATTCCTCGTGCACAGACAGCTCATTATTTAAGATACCTGGCAAACATAAGCCAAGGTTACAGGGAAACCAGCTACAGGGCGCAATATCTTAATAGCTCTCACCTTTAAAAAAAATATTCCTTTCAATATTTAAATCTCTCTTCATTAACCTACAAGCAAAAGTGATCAAAGAGAGTAATTAAAAATAATTTCCTTCTTCCCCTCCCAAGTCTGATCTCTAGGGGTGCATTACACGCACAAAAGACCCTAACACAAATAAAACTAAATGCATCCAACTGTCAACCCCATAAAACAAGTTAACAGAAACTCTTGTACTAAAAATTGCAGAAGAAATGAATACAGCAACACCTACAGACTTTTTTTTTAAGTATTCTGAATGAGATCACAAATGGCTAATATTTATGAGTNCCTACAGGCTTTTTTTTTAAGTATTCTGAATGAGATCACAAATGGCTAATATTTATGAGTCAAACATGCTACAGAAATCTCTTTTTTCAGTGGTAAAAGGCCTTTTTTGCCTATAATGTCTACCATTCTCCCCTGTTTACGGATGTGCATTAAAAAAATATATATTTTTTTAAAAAGCTTTTTTTCACTTTAT
>VZRU01000660.1:7399-108968 GCA_013398155.1 Pedionomus torquatus
AAAAAAAAAAAAAAAAAAAAGGAGGGAAAATATAAATAAAAGCACAGATGAATAGGAATTTGTAGCTTAACATGTGCAGCATCAACCCAAAATCAGACAGGGCAGATCGCTGTCTGGGGGCAGTGATCACTATTGCACAGTGGCCTAGTGGCCTATACAAGGCCTGTATAAGTGCTACATTAAAGCAGGTGTGTTATCACCAGCAGAGTCAGCAATTTTAGTGTTTGCATGAGTTTTGGAATACAATTAAGCTTGGCATAAACAGTGCGCCTTTAACTCCTGGATGAAAGGACAGCCTGGAAGTGGTTTGTTTTAATTTTTTAATATACATATTTATGGTACTTTACTATTTGGTTTTGTTTCTTGCCATCACTATAACATCAGAGCATCTATGAATTCTTTTACTATAAAGACGGAATTTTTTTTAGCACACTGAAAAGTGCATTTATTCTTAACAAGGCATAAGAGAGACTTCCTGCTTCAGGAGTGTATGCTCTCTGGAGTAGTTTTAAGATCTAGAAAGAATTTTGATGATGATTTTGAATAACTGAAAATGGTCAAAAAAGACCAACTATGTAGAACTGCCCACATTCTGCTCTCAGTTAAAACTTTACCTTATGACTTAAGTTAAAACGGTTACTCAGATAACATTGAGAAAGAATCTGATTAAACCTGTTCATGTTTGTAAAATATCCGGTTAAAAGAATGAAAACTGAGACTTTCAAAATCATGTCTCTGCATCCTTAACACCAGTTTTGTGACGTACTTTTCTATTATACCACCAACCACACAGGACCAATGGTGTAAAGATTTTGTCTCCTTGATTCGTGTTGTAAAGATGGGAAACTGCATCATTGGGTTTTGTTTTGACAACTCGGTGAAAAGACTGAAGTGAATTCTGCATGAAAAGAGCTCCCTTTTCATCCCTGAGTAACAGAGGTAAACCTAAGAAGATTTATAGAAGTGTGTATGTGCACTATTTCACACACACTCTGAAAGAGTTGATCTGATGCACGACAAAGATAAGGTTGGAAAGTGCAGGTGATTCTTTGTTTTCTGAACTTCTTTTCCTCCTAAATTCCATGTTAAATCCTTGACATGAAATTTAGAATCTGCGGCAACATTTCTAAGGAGACAATATTCTTTTAACACAGTTACTATCCTGCCTGAGTGAGAGAATATTTCTTAGCAAATGCAATGGAAGTCATTTATGAAGAATAGATCTTCTGGCTCCCGAAGTTATGCAAATGGGATGGCCAAAGTTTTGTCTGTTCTTTTCACCTACGGGAAAGGAACCGTGCCATCAACAAAAGGGGAATCTGCCTTTAAAAATTTGCAACAGCAAGAAGGCTTAGTGCTTCAAATTTTTGTGATTTTATGCAGTCGCGACAACTTTTTGCCTAAACCAGTGGCTGGCACGTCTACAGAAGACCTCCAGAATAAAAAAGGCCATATTTCATTCAAAGATTTATCAAAAAAAGTGAAACAAACAGTAAATTTAGAAAGGTATAATGCAAAACGCTTTCTCTGAGCTGTATATCCCTAAGAGTCGATACATGATTCAGGCATCACATACACAGAAAAAGAAAATTAAAACTTGCTTGCAAACTCAGATGTTGCAAATAGGTATATATAAACGCAGATATACAAATGAAACAGTTAAAAACACGTCACCTACCTAACAGATTGCAAAGCATGCTGTAAGTCAGGCATGGGCACGTTCTGTTATATTAGATCATACTGGCCTATAATGAAACTTAATATGCAGATCCTTGAACTCATGTCATGTCCCACTGACGTAAAATCTAAAACATGTTTATTTGCTTAGACTGCAAAGTCTTTCAGGGCAGGGCATGTGTTTGTGCAGCATATGGCTAAATAAATTGCTGAATTGTGCATACACTATAGTACTACAAGTGGTACAAGTGATAGCATGTACGTGCACACCCATGTCGGCAAAACTGAGTGGAGATATTTAACCTAACAGTTCCCCAACACCAATGGAAAGGGGTAGGTAATGTATACCCTAGAAATACTTCACTCTTTTCATGCAAACAGAGAAGAAAACTACAAGAAGCAAAAATCTAGCTGGAGATTGCTGAATACAAACAAACTCCCTGAAGATACGTAAGGACAAAACCACCATGGAGAAAAGAAGTTATGAAAGACACAATAATACAAATAGATTTCTCAAAAACAGAGTCTGTTTAACTGAAGGTGGTATTACTCAAATTGGAGGGAAAAAAACAGTATTAGTGGAAACAAAGGCAGGAATTGCATCTTTATAACAAGTCATAGAATTACATAGATTTCTCTTTTTTCTTACCAATTGTGCATTTGCAGCAGAACGGGAATTACAGATCAGAAAAACACTGCAAATTTTTGACAACCACTAGATTTTGTAGAGTCATCTTGGCGGTTAAATAGGCACCTTAGCAGAACATAGCACTTCCACATGTGTTTAAAATTTATCTTGCTTGATACCTATCACTTTACATCTTTAAAAGCTACAAATTTGGAGCTCTGATCAGAGAACTGTTACATGAGAATGACAGAAACCCAGGCTAAATAAACACACTAGAAAGGCAATCCAGCAACTGCAGAGGCAACCAAGAACATACTACTTTTTTAGTTGCTCTCTTGTTCTCTTCGGTACTATTCTCTGAAAGAACAAAATAAGCAGAAAGTAGGTGAACAGAGACATCAGCTGGACTGTGCCAGGTGAGCTCAAAGACAGAGAATACCCCCTACTCTGTCTTATTTACACATAAAGCTGTATCACAGCAATCCTCAAACAGAGTCAAGACATGAGTCCTTATATTTATACCTTCACCCTGTATTAGGTCTTACCCAAAACTTTCTCCCTTTTGCTCAGCTTTTAATTTGTTCCCCGGTTATAAGTATAATGAAACAGGGCTGTAAATGACCAACATTTATAAAGATCAAGTCAAGGACCAAGATCTGAAAGAGAAAAGCTATTTCCATTGAAGTTAACTGAAAACCCACTGACTTATTTGAGGTCAGGATTTTGTCCTCAATGTCTAACCCAGGGTTTCCAAGAACTACCTTGGGCATACCAGTGTGTCTAAGTAGGTTACCAGATGCTCCCTGAAATTTTTGGTAATGACAAATGCCTCACTGAGCACCATATTGCATCTAAACATCTCGTAATGTGGTATATAATAATATTTGAGAAGCTACCAAAGATTGTGAGATGTTCACAATCTTCTTGAACTGAAAAAAGGATTGAGATCAACTAGTGAATATCTCTAGAACCTTACATAAATTTCTACCCACCAGCATTCTCTCCCAAACCTTCAGAAAGCATGTTCCTGCCTCCTGCAATGAATGGACTGCCTTCAGCATTACAAGATTTTAAATACATTAACTTTTCATTCCTCTGTTTTTCTTTCTGGCTATCAGCACTTTACGTTAAAATACTTCAGCTTCTCTTTGCAACTGCAAGACCGCCGAAGACTATTGTTTTAACTGAAAGCTTAGATTTTTGTATAATTGATGCTTATAAATAGCATCTTTTAGAAAATCAACTAATATTATTAACTACCATTTTTATGTCAGGCCCTTTTTCATGCTTAAGCCACAGATAAAGATTCTTCCTATAAAATATCTGTTTCTTTTTTTCAAAGCTCTCCAAAATTGATCCACAATAGTATGTTTATAGGATTAGCTGACATTGTCTTGCTACAGGATGCAGTCACAAATCTTAAATTCCACCTAAGTCCTAGAACCTTGTATTTGCTATTGGGGAGGCAGCTCATACAGCTGAAAGCCAAACAGTAGGAAATTAAAGGTGCAGGAATTGAGATGTAGCTTAAAGTCTTTGTACTTAATCCATACTTTCCGAAGTTTTGCTCTAACTTATTTGAAATCACTGAGGACATCTATAGGTAGTTTATATAATAGCAGTTGTGCAGCTACTATCTCTGTTGTTCTTCCTTCTTTCTCGAGTTGATGCATGATACCCTCTTGTGAATTGGAGCATAACCAATCTAAAGGAGGAATAGTCTTTTAATCACATTGGGTATCTCCAAATTAAATTTTCACATTCCTTCAGTCAAAGTGTCCCTATCTTTCAGTCTTTACGGTTGAAAAATATAGCAGAGCACCATAGGACAGATAATTTCAAAATGTGGTCAGATATTCCAGCTACAACATAAAAGGAAGGAGTAAAAAATAGTAGTAGAGTTGCGGAAAGCCACAGAATCACTGCATTATCATCATATGCTACCTAGGATTATCCGTGGGATTTGCAAATTAGGACAGAAAAAGCACAGAGAAAGTAATACTAGAAACAGTTGCCCTGATCAGTTCTGTCTTCTTCTGATCTGTTTTTTCATTTTAATTTCTTTTTTAAATTATTTTTCACCTCTGCTTTCATTATCTCTGCTGGATGTCTCTATACCCACAGCATTTATTGTACACAAGCTGCTTGGGAGGAAAATTAAAAGGTTAAATTTCTGACTTTGTGGAGGAGATACACATATTTTAGGTTATTTCACTAAAAAGTGTATGTAGTCATATTCATACAAATTTCATTATCGATCTGCTACAGTGCTGGGGGCTTTTGTTTGCTTTTGATTAAGAAAGGCCTTCAATGTGACAGCCATTACAATTACTGCATGAACCAGTTATACGCTTCTCACATATTTTAAAAGCTTTACTTTTTAATATGTTTTTGTCTGAGACACATATGCATGCTTATCTGCACATGTATGCGTGTCACTATGCACATGTATCTATACACTTATGTATGTATTTTCATGTATGTGTGCACATTCTGTTAATTAATTTATGGATATAGGAAGGTAAGTTTATAACACGTTTCTCTTCATGAGGAAAGTAAGGTTTGAATAGGAAATAAATCTAAAAGTTAAAGCCCTTAAAATACAGGCTTTAGACTGGAAACCCAGACAGACCTACAGCTATACACTGGCATTCACAGGCACCATAGTGATGTCTGCTTTTTCAAGCCACACAGTACTGTAATACAGCAATAGCTTCTGTGCTTTATTCCTCCAGGTTTTCAGGTTTCCATGGAAATGAGTGGGAATCCCAACACAAGGGAAAAATAACAGGCTATCCATCTCACACCATGGTGCTGGATCTCTGAACAGCTGATACATGAGGCAGTCGTCACAAGAATAAAAATACACATAATACAATACTATGCATAATGTTGGAGCCAAAGAAAACAGTTACGACTGTGCCTCAAAGGAATAGTAGATACATAAAACTCTATAGGAATAAGGTTTTACACAGTTGTGAAGCTGCCCAGGGTATGAATACAGTTACCATATGATGTTCTGAAACTAATTAATTGAGCAAGTTATAGCTAATTAAAGCAGAGCCTAATTTTCCTATTACTGACTTCACTACACAGATGGTGAATTAAAAAGCATCTACCTTTTGAATTGCAATTTAAATTATGTGTTGCATTAAAATTCTACAAATACTAATATCCAAAGACCCAGAAACTGCTGTGCAAGCCTTGACTTCAAGACTGGATAGAACATTTACAAAGAAGTCCCACTATAGCGACACAATGCCCCTATTTGGGTTTTGAGGATTCATGCCAGTTCTTTTGTCTTTTTGCATAGAAGTTGCAGAATCCGATCATATGTGCACAATGTTTGAGGAATTTACCAAGTACTTGTAGTATTTTTTAGCAGGAAGCCTTGGACTCTACAGAACCATATGCTAAGCCCAGGAGAGAAACTGCCAGACCTTACAATGATACCTCTGGCTCCTTAGATCAGCCACGTGGTAGGAAACAACAAATGATGAGGTAAATAAGATCTTTCAAATTGACAGAAGTGAAAGAAAAAGACATGGAAATTACGGAATTGCTAGAGTGAGGAGGACTGAAATCCTCCATTACATTCTCCATGAGGAAAAGTATAACGTAAGAGTATTGAATGTCAACAGTGATTGACCATAGAGCCTTGACAAGTATCAAACTTCTCTACCAGAAGATGATCAAACTTTATCCTAAGCTGTAAGTGGGTTCATCAGCCTTTGTGAGGCACAGGTTCCCCAGGGGAACAAAGCAGCACTGTGACTCTCTAACACAGAACTTGTGCAAGGTCAGCCTTCACCCAAGCATAGAAAGTTTCCTTCCCATATCATCACTCACATGAGAAAGAACATTTCCAAGAAATAACCATTGTAAACAGTATCTCTTAAAGACACGGTCAACAGGCTAAGCATATTACCGTGTCAAAGCGATTCAGTTACTGTTAAGCCATTCTCAGACAAGAAACAACAACAGGTAAGGAGTTACCTCAGTCATGCCTGTGTGAAATGGGGTTATCCATTCACACATTTATATGAAATACACCATTCATTGTGTCAAGAACACCACACTGAGCTTTTAGCATTGGCTAACCAAGCAGTGCTGCCTTACTGGTGCTTTCCTGACAATGGATTAATGATTCACTAATGGCTTGGCCAAGTCCCCCTGGCAATGGGCAGGGGCACCTCCCACTAGACCAGGTTGCTCAAAGCCCCATCCAGCCTGGCCTTGAACATTCCCAGGGATGGGGCATCCACAACTTCTCTGGGCAACCTGTTCCAGTGCCTCACCACTCTCACAGGTAAGAATATCCTCCTAATACCCAATCTAAATCTCCCCTCTTCTAGTTTAAAACCATTACCCCTTGTCCTATCACTACACTTCCTGACAAAGAGTCTCTCTCCAGCTCTCCTGTAGGCTCCCTTCAGATACTGGAAGGCTGCTATAAGGTCCCCCCAGAGCCTTCTCTTTTCCAGGCTGAACAGCCCCAGCTCTCTCAGCCTGTCCTCATAGAAGAGATGCTCCAGGCCCCTAATCATCTTTGTGGCCCTCCACTGAACCCGTTCCAACAGGTCCATGTCCTTTCTCTGTTGAGGACTCCAGAGCTGGACACAGGACTCCAGGTGGGGTCTCATGAGTGCAGAGTAGAGGGGCAGAATCACCTCCCGTGACCTGCTGGTCACACTTCTTTTGATGCAGCCCAGGATACAGCTGGCTTTCTGGGCTGCCAGCGCACACTGCCGGCTCATGTTGAGTCTCTCATCCATGAGTACTCTCAAGTCCTTCTCAAGGGCTGCTCTCTAGCCATTCTTTGCCCAACCTGTATTTGTGCCTGGGATTGCCACATCCCAGGTGCAGGACTCTGCACTTGGCTTGGTTGAGAGGTAGGCTATTTGCATTAGCCCACCTCTCAAGCCTGACCCAGTCCCTCTGGATGGCATCCCTTCCCTCCAGCGTATCGACTGTGCCACCAAGCTTGGTGTCATTGGCAAACTTGCTGAGGGTGCATTCTATCCCACTGCCCATGTCTCCGACAAAGATGTTAAATAGTACTGGCCCCAGATTAAACAGTAGTGGTCCCAGAGTTCAGTATTCAAGCTGAATATGTTTTGCCCCTGACAGTAGCTGGTGAGTTATCCCCTGTCCTTATCTCAACTCGTGTGCCTTTCATTATGTGTTGTCTCCCCTGCCCAGATGAGGAGGGGAGCGATAGAGTGGCTTTGGTGGGTACCTGGCACCCAGCCAGGGTCAACCCACCACAGCAGTAGCAGATCTAGTCACTTCAGACCTGAGACAGGACTGGAAGAAGTGATGCCCTGTTTCTCTGGTGGTAGCAGGTGACCATCACTGCTGTCACTAGTCTTTTGTGTCGCTGCCATTTGTCCTTAGTTCACTACCACCAAAATATATTCACTGTAAGATGCACCTGTGCAGTCACAGGCCAAGGGTGACATGGAAACTCCCTGTGAGAAAAAGCAATGAACCACACAGAAGGCAGGCACACTTTCATTGCATCTCCAGCTTTCTGGGAAACACACTTTCGCAAATTCCTTTCAGTCCTCAAACCATGCTTTCAGTTCTAGCTGTGTTTGGATGAAAAGCTAAACGTGCCTTATTTTTTTCAGTGTATAAAATATTTGATTGTTAATATGTTTCTGTATCTGTCTACATCAATCATGTGCCCATAACCTTTCTATGCTACAATGAATGATGATAATAAAGAACAGCAAATGGCAACTACAACAGTAATCATGTCAGATTATTTAGACATCAGTGGCTGAAGTATTAATTACTGCATTCAACATTTTTTTTTTATATTTCTTTGTAGAATCTACATGAAAAAATCACTACTTGCTAGTCAAAACAGGCTCAATGAATAGTTGTTCCCATATTTCAAGACCTGTTCTTTTTAAGTGTTGCTTTATTACAATTTGGTAAAATGTCACATTTCTTTCTCCTGACTGGGTATGGGATGGTCATGCAGAAATTCTGAGCTCATTTCCTGAGTTTCTGAAGAGGCCAAAAGTACCCATACAGCACACAGGCCAGTGAAACAGCACAAGAAAAGTCTTAATGTGCAAAAGGCAGGCAAGAACAGATTGGAGGACAGGGAGAATGGAGGAACTACAGGGGTTTTATTCTATGATAAGGGAAATTATACAGCATGAGATTATTACTCCATGCAAATATATACACGTTTTGTGTTAATTTGATGGGTGGTTTGGTGAGTCCATGTAAGAAGGTTTGACTGGAGTCCAGGCCTGCCTAACCTCCAGCGTTTGGCCTTAGGCTCTGGCGTTATGCCCTACTCTCTGGCTCCCTAGTAACGCAGCTGGCGTTGCCTGCTTTAGTTGGCTATCTGCCCAAATTATTTTCTCTCTTCATTTTCACCTCTCCCATGGCTGTGGAACAGGTGGGAGGTTAGTGTTGTGACTCTTCCCCTCATGCCCTCACTGCTTATCACCCTTCCTCTTGTGCCTTTAGCAAAAGAAGTGAAAAATAAATGGGGTGAGGAGACAAAGCTGATGGATGTGTGGTAAGAAACAGCAGGGACATGCTGTTGATACACTTAGAAGACACCTTCTCCAGAGGCATACGAGCATTAAGAAGAAAAGCTAGGGCCAGGCACAGTCAATGATACAACTGAAGAAGGGGGTCAATACCAGCAGCCCTAAGTACCAGCCTAGGAACCTGGCAACAAGAAAATACAAGGAGAGGTGGGATGAGGCTGCAGCTCTGAAGCGGGTGAGCCCAGCAGTAGTAAGCAGGGGGAGGCTGACAGAAAAACAAGAGATTGATATGGCTGAAAGGTAAGAATACTAGGGTAAACAGTTTGAAACATTTTTAGGGACACCTTTGCCCCTAGTAAATGAGAATGTGTGTGAAGCCTTCAAGCATATGTCTACACTGTGCAATGCATTGCTCCAAGAAGTCCCCAACTCCCTTCTCCTAGATAACACCAGATGAGCTGGCACCAAAGGCAGGATACTAATAGCAGGCTCTGTAGGGCAGTCAGACTACTTACAGTAATCAAAGGAAGGGATAATTAGCCTTTGCTCAGTCATGCTAACACAGTTATGATTTTTCTGGGTCATGGGCTGGCACAGCACTGCAGCATCATGCTACATAAGCACACCACATCAGGTCTAGTGTCTGCCCGACAAAAGCAGCAAATGCAAATGACCATTTCCTTGTAGTGTGTAATACAGTTACTCAGAAATTGCAGGTGAAATCCAAGGTACAAAGGAAGAAGCAGAAGTGAATTCAAGCAGCCTATCAATAAGAGGTATAAAGACAATTCTCTTACAATAATTTTGCTACAGCTGTCTCTGCCGATGAGTAGGTACACAGTGGCTCAGCTAAAACAGCCCTTTCCAGGCTGAGTATCAAGCATTTTGTGTGATAAACAGCAAAAAACCCCAACCTATGTGGTATAGATTGCAGAGGCAAAGACAGCTGCTTAGCACGGTCAGTCTGAAGACCAGTGAAACCATTTCTTCCTGAGCTCCAGCCTGTCTATGCAATAAGAGACCCCAAAAGCCCTTGGAGGAGGATGATTTCAGTGACGATTGTGTGGCTGCCTCCAAAATGGAACTGTATGATAGGGACAGTGAAATTTCACACAGTGACAGTACTGTGAGCAGTTGTGCTCAAGTCAAAGTAACAGTATCCCTTAGGCTAGCAGAAATGTATAACGGCCATGGCCTGGCCCAGTATCAAGTGTATACTGGGACTGTGAGACCACAAAGATGAGCGGAATCCATACTGGAGTCCTATCTGTGATTTTACAGTTGCAATGACTACAGGATCCAGGCAGAATTCCCTTTTCACTCAATACAACTGAATGTATTCAAGGTTAGATTACAGCAGAATTTCCATGCAGTTACACACTATTTTGAAATCAAGAAGAACTCATTGTGTCAACATTACACTGAATACAGGAGAATTACCACCAAATAAATTTTGTTTTAATAAAATGCTTACAATTAAAATCGATGTGTTATGCAAAAAAAGATTGGACTTATTTGACTAAAATGTAAGATTGCCTTTCCCTGGGTGGTTGACTATGGTTTATTGGATAAATGGAATTTAACAATGGTTGATTTCACATGAAACTAATTTCACATGAAATAATGATAGATGAAGTCAGGATGCACATAGATGAAATATAAACATCTACCTTTTAATACCAAGGAAACTGTTTTTATTTTCCTCATTCTGCACATACTGTTAGGATAGATCATTGGTCCATTGAGAATAGTAGTATTCTTTGCCCAACATCAGATGCTTCAGAGAAAGGAACTTCTTCTGACCATGCAAACTTTTCTACTGGCTACACCTGATGGTGATTAAACTGGGTCCTGAGTATAACTTTTAAATCCTACAATTTCTAACTCCGGCTATGTACCTACTAATGAAAAAATTATTCATATAAGAACACCTAAAAAATTTTTCCAAACTCAGCATCTTAACACTGTAACAATGAAACAAGGGATTCAAACATCACTTTTCTTCACATTTGTTTCTTCTCTTGTGTAGCATGGAATTTCTGTATCACACTATTTAGATTAACAATAAAATAGTTTTACCATACAGTTAAATGAATCACTTTCAAACGATAATTAAATATAACTAATACACTAACAGAGTACCTGTATCATCTCCTGTATACTGTAATGAACTGCAAATGTATGATACCACCGACATTTTACATTCTAATAAGCTTTTCTTGCAAACACGGCATGTCTAGGCTCTTTTACAGACCGATCTTTTATTGGCTTAAGAAGAAGAAAGGTGTCAATCCAGACACAGACTTTCTTTCTTTCAAAGCATTGGTCAGCAGATGGTAGAAAAAACGATTCAGATCCTCAAAAGGACCTGATGTTCTTGTTTTCTCTCTATTTTAGGATGCAAGTCCTGTTATCACTGAACAGAATGACACTTACAGCAGGTACAGCTGACACATGGAAATATGTTGGATCAGTCTCCCTAATAGGATCTATGCATTTGCTAGAAAAATCAAACAAATATGGACCATTTGGACAGGCAGGTTCAGAACCTCACTCACAGTCAATTTTCTGTGTGAACATTTGCAAGGAAAGAAACCAGATGGCTTAAGCATGTATTACACTGACATGTACATAAATGTGCATGGGTATATATGAAATAGAAAGACTTGTGACCGAATTAGGGCACTACATTACATATGCATAGGACAGGGAAGTGACACAGGACAGGAACCCTGAAAGATGGGAAGAAGGAACACTAAAGCTGAAAAAAATAGATATTATACACTAGCTTTTCTTCCAGGCAGCCAGGCTCTCCACATAGATATACTGTATTGAGGATTTATGTGAGAAGTTCACTTTAACACCGTGAAAATTATGTGTTAAAATCCTCCATACACTGATTGGAAGACTGGCTTCATCGATCACAGGTGCTGATATTAAAATTTCTGGTGGGAGTTTCATAACTGATGTATTGCTTCACTGGGATTCACTTTGTCTGCCCAGCCAAAGCAAAAGTGCTATAGCAGCAGTCACCAGCACAGAAGGCTGGTTAGAAAGAAGTGACAGCCTCAGAATTGAGAAATGAGCAGCACCCATGCATGGATGTATTGGTAGGAAGACAGTAGGGGGAGAAGGAAAGTGTGCTTACTGATAGAACAAAATGTAAAAAGTCATCCTAAAATATGCATTTAAACTGACAGACAGATCCCAGCCTTCCTCCCACAAGAATCCTGAGGTCTCTGTATCCACCAAGTCTCAGTGGAATCCTCAAAATGAAGATTTTTTTGTCATCTTTAAGAATGGCAATAGGGTATCTTTTAAAATGAACATTTTACTGAGAAAGGTCAGAGTATATATCTACAAGCACACCTGCTTGGTATTAAGAATCTTCTACATAAGTGTGCCAGACCTGGCTAGGATAAATTTCATTGTCTTCACAGTAGCTCATACGGGGCTGTGGCGTTTTTTGACCAAAACAATACTGGTGTTTGCACAGCATCCAAGGCATTCTCAGTTTCTCAATCTGCCCCCACAGTGAGTAGGCTGGGGAGTGCATAACAGGTTGGAAGGGACACAACTGGGCAGGTGACTCAAAATAACCAAAGACGTATTCCATATCATATGACATCACGCTTGGCAATAAAAGGGAAAAAAGAGGGTTTAGGGAGAGGGTTACCCACCTTTTGCTTGGGGACCTGCTGGGCATCAGTCTACCTGTGAGAGGTGGTGACTGCCTTTTCATCACTTGTTTTGTTTTCTTTCTCTCTTCTTTCCCTTTTCCTTTGCTTATTAAATAATTTACTTATTTTGTATTTTGTTCACCATCTTTTCTTGCTTTTACTTTTCCTTTTCTCTTCTGCCATCCCACTGGGAAATAGCAGGGGGAAAGTGAGTGAGCATTTGGTGGTGTGCTTAGCTGTCCACTGGGGTTAACCCACAACAGAAATGGCTGTGGGGAGCCTTACATTCATCTAACTTATTTCCCAGTTTCTACAAATGATGTCTAAACTGACCTAGTTGTGCTTTCAGTGTTAGCTACTGGAAGGTATTTAAAGTAAAAGTCCAATACTTCTATACTTCACCTGTTCTCATTTCATTAGCTTTGAGTTATACTTCTCTGTTACCTTTGTATGGCAACTGATTTGTTTGCCTCTTGAGTGCATTGATGTGCCTTCTTGAACCAGCTTGTCTCATGGCTTACTCCACCTCTTCTGCAGGCATGTTTACGGCTTTTGAGACATGACCTGTTAGTTCAGTTTGGCTCCTCATTGGGAAGTCTGATACTATCAAGCCTGAACCACACCTATTATCACAGCAACTACTTCAAAGAGCTACTGAATCCTTTCTAACAAGACTGAGCAAAAGACAGCTCTGATGCAGCTTTCCTACAGTCATGCTGAATTACAGCAGGAACTAAATCGATTCAGCCTAACTTTCCAAATCTATTAACTTTCTGGCATTCTGATAAGCCAGTGGTATGTGTGTGATTTTGGCCTGCCAGACTCTCAGAATACACAGGATCAGAGTTCTGTGTGCCTCTCTATCTCAGTGGGTCTCTTTCCTTCACTGACTAATCTGTTTTCAGGACCGATTTGTATGATTAACTTCTTAGTACAAGACTTTTATTCCACTGTTTAATTGCTGTGAAGTTTCAAGAGTTGTTGCTGCTGAGGGGATTGAAGCAAAGAAAGGGAGATTTCATGGGCCTCATTTCCTCATGAAACCAGCTTAAGTACTGGAAATGAAGAGTTAAACAGCGATAGGGAAGAGGGTGAATTTAACATTGCATCCTACTTAAACTGCATGGCATGCCAGCCACTTGGGTTGTATAACCTTTAATTTATCTCCTTTCCTCCACCCTTCCTCCTTTTTCAATGATCCCATTTTACAGGATTTGAATGAATTCTAATCTAAGCAAAAATGCTTCCATGTAAAAGTCTCAATAATGGCCTAAGCTTAAGATTTAGGGTTTCGTATAGCTTTTACTTAATTTTTGATCCAGTCCTCAAACTCTATGAATAATATAATAAGGTCCATCAGATGAATTATAAGAAAAAAAAATCCCTGTATTGATTGAAACTCCATAACACTTGGTTATTATTCATCAATATCCTGAGCTACAGTATTTGTCCATATGATTTCAGAAGCATGGGAAATGTAAATGGCGTATTTTTTTTCATAAAATATCTAAAATCACATAACCCACTGAAAGGGCTGGTTAATTTGAGCGAGCTTCGGATTATCTCATCTCCTGCATGGGAAGGGGTCAATGAAGGACAGAATACTCAGAATTAAATGGCACAGTACCTCTGCTGAAGAATGCAGAGAATGTGACCCAGCAAGCAGAGCTGGGTCATAGGGATTCAAGTGGTAGAAGTGCTGGTCTTATTTTTGCAAGTGAGTTCTTGGTCATCTTTTGACAAATGGCCCTATCTTTACATGCCTCAGTTTCCCCATCTATATAATGGGAATAACAATGCTCAGTTTTACTGTGAAGTGTTTTGATACATATTAATAAAGAACTTTATTTAGAAGGTCACTTTGCATTGCTTTTGTTTAGTAGAGATGTGGCCAGAAAATTACAAGAATTTCTTAGTTCCCACAACAAAACAAATGCAAAGGCAGCAAGAGATGAGCAAGACCAATGTTACCTACAGTACAGTATGAGGGTCAATCTCTATATTAGGACTTTTTGTGTTGTTTATTTCTTTATTTTGATCCCTATTGAGAGTCAACTGGAGTTTTTATCTACTGTCACAAAGGGGGAGGGTAATATTAAACTTCATTTCAAAGTAGGAATAAGATATTACAGAAACTAAACACCTAACACAGCTTTACTATTTACCATAAAAGACATTAATGTGTTCATTACTGAGAACTTCTGTAAAACAGACTTCCTCAACACATCTCTAGATCCATCAGACTAAGTTTACAAAGCAATTTTTCATGGGTCATGAAAGCATGGAAAGAAAACTTCATGTTACTATCTTGATTCTAAAAAGCTTGTGTCTTGCCTACTATCCATTCAAACACAATTTCACCTGCAAAAAAAAAAAAAAAAAAAATCCTTTAGGAAACTCTCCTGAATACTTTTTCCAGAAGTCTTTCTTTGCATTTCTCTGGAGATGACAGGCACCTAGTTTTGAGTGAATCTACACGACTCCTCACATTCTTTTAGGACTCTTATTATAACACTTATTATGCTCATTTTTAGTTGTTTTTACCCTCTGACAAAAGCTTCTACTCAGTACACATTGCAGTAAATCACATCAAACCTTTTTTTTTTTTTTAATCACGGCCACTGGAGCTAGCTGTCCTCCATAATGTGTCTGGCTAAACTGTGCCCGGCAAGAACTTGGAGTGCTCAGGCTCTACCACAAATTCTTCCACTGATGCTCATACTTTAGTGCTCACAGAATGTAACAGTAATTTGACAGAGAAATCTCTCCAGGCTCAGCTGCCGAATTTAGGATGTAAAGTTATACTGCATACCCTTCCTTCCAGAGACCATCTTTACCATTTGTTATAAACTGACTTAAATGGACACTAAAGACATGCCATGACAACTGCCAGCCTTTATCATATATGCTTAGGATGACAACTTCCTGGATAGAACACTAAAACTAAAAGACAATAAGCAGTTAAAAGTCTGTATGTATTTAAAGAAGAGAAATGCTATTAAGGCAACAATGCTATAGATTGGTACAGGAATCCAAGAGATTAAAGGACAGTAGTAACATTTTAAAGGTACAATAGCTGCATTTATGTACCCTAAACCCAAGAACCATATATCCTAATCAGTTTCCTGATTTAACAGTGCTGAGTAATTATCACTGTCCCTTGACTTCACCTGGACCTTATCCTAGTTCCAGCTGAAACAACATGATTCACTGTTTCATCTGGAAGTCTTGTTGACAAAGCTGGACCAGAAATGCAGTATTAAATACAGCTCGCTTTGGTCAGCCAGCTACCTGAGCTGATTAGCAGGAGTTGCAATAAAAAAAACTTACCTAATTTGACCAGTGGATCCATTAGCATCAACAAAGATAATTTAACTTGTTAAATGGCATTAATCCCAGACTTCAGGAAATTTGTGTCACAAAGATTAAGTTCATATGTAAGCAAGCCACATTTTAACATGACAAACAGCACTGCAAACAAAGGAGTATTATTTACTTTTTTAAAAAATATGGAAAAATTATGTCAGATGAGGAAAGTCCAACCGCCATCTGCCAGTGGAATATCTGACTTGCCAAGGAAAGGTTTTAAGAAAATTAATTCCCTTCACTTTTGCTGATTTTTTTTTTCTCCATTAGGATTATCAGTTTTCAAACGCACTGACTGTCCCCTTCTACTTGTCCTCTGAGAAAGGTATAACAAAGACTCTCCAAAAGACCATTAATGACTATTTTGTTTTCATCGTGTTAAAGTTATCTTGTTTCAAAAGTCCAGCTACAAGCATATTTCAATTTCAGAAAAGAAAGAAGTAGAATTAATACCTATACAGAAGTCAGATAACCAAGTCTTCTTGGCTTTACTGGTTTTGGCTGAGATGGTGTTAATTTTCTTTTTAACAGCTCCTGTGGTGCTATCTTCTGGATTTGTAATCAAAACACTGGGATGTTTTAGATACTGCTGAGCAAGTTTAGATACCACATCAAGGCCTTTTCTGTTCCTGGCGGCAAGTAGGCTGGGGGCAGGAAAAAGGTTGAGAGGGGACACAGCTGGGACAGCTGACCCCAACTGACCCACAGGATATCTCTAACCATAGAGCTGAGCAATAAAAGCCGGGGAAAAGATGGAGCAAGGGGCAGGAAGATCAGGGTTATCGAATTAATTCCTTATTTTTCTTTGCTGTTATTCATGATAGAGCTCTCCTTTCCTGGAGAAACCTAAACACCTGCCTGCAATGGGAAGTAGTGAATGAATTCCTTATTTTCCTTTGCTTGCGCATGCAGCTTTGGCTTTTCCTGTTAAACTGTCTTTATTTCAACCCAGGAGTTTTCTCACTTTCATCCTTCTGATTCTCTCCCCTTTTTCCCTGCTTCACCATGAGAGGAGCAAGCAAATGGCTGTGTGCCAACAAGGATTAACCCACAACATAAACACACCCTCCTTTTTCTCTCTCAAGTACACACAGGTGACCATTGTTAAATATTATCCCAAAGAAGTGAATCAAGCGTAAAACAGGCTATCAGGACTGCCTGTAGCTAACATACAGGCCTTGCTCAGAACTGAACTGTGCTAGAAAAACACTAACATTTGGTCTAACCTGTTTTATCATTTTCCAAACTTTTATGGATAACCAAAAATACTAAATTTATAACTTTCACAAGCTATTTGGCACTACAATTTGATATGCAAATAAAGGTGCAAACCTTTTCATATATGATGACCAAAGAAAGGCATGAGGCCACTGAGAGAATGTAATATTGCATGAGATGATTAAGTAATCATATGATACTAGATCTCTAAGCACCTGTAGTACTAAAGGTTAAGTCTGTACACTGAATTTGAGACTCCTTTCTTGTGTTTTCATATTGATATATATTGTGCAGATTGAATACTAGCATGATGAATGATGTAGTATCAGTACTAGTAGGGTGCTGTCAGTGTTATCACATAAATATAATTAACACCTTAACTTCCAAAAAATGATAGCACTGTTTACTGTGCTCCCTCCCATTGTGAAATTCAGAGGATTTTCACTAACTGTATGTAACGGTAGCCTTTACCAAGAAAACCCACTTACCAATTAACTAACCTCTATCCTAATGCAGTCCATACTTACTCGGAACTTTCATGTAGTTCTCTCTCCTTTAAGGCATGTTATACGTATATTTGCATATACAGCCCAAGAGCACTAGTAAACAATAAGTAAATGTCTCTAACTCATAATTAATATCAGAATATTTAAAATAATTCAAATCATTAAAGACACTGTAGATACTCCAACCAAACCTCTAGTGATTTTGGCTGGCCTAAAGCCTGCCTTTCCAAAGTGTGGCCCCAGTCTCACCGAGGACAATTCAATACAGATGCAAAATCACATCTAGAAACGGAATACGTCCAAGTTCCTAGATATCTAGATTTTTTTACATTTATTTTCAAGCTGTGGTTTCAAAGATTAAGCATGTGCATAAATCCCACCAGTTCAACTTCAAACTGCCAAGTCAGCAGCCCTGAACAAAGTCCTCAGCTAGTGAAAGTTTACATACAAAGAGAATAGACGAGACTGAGTAGACTTGACATAGAGGCCTAAGTTATTTAGGTGTGAAAAGTAGGCCTTTCAGTCTTTAATAACTATTTTCTTGTTTCCAGTAAATAGCAATTGTTGTCTCAAAATCAGGACTGAAATCTCCATTTAATTTAAGCCAGGAACTATACATTAGTATAGTAAAGACTATTACTCCCCACAAAACTGCATCATCCCAGAGATTAAAAGATACTTCTTTCATATTTCAACTTTTCAGCAACTCCAGACACTCTCTCCTGAATATGCTAATTAAAACTGCTTCACAGTGTCATGCAAAATATGTCTAAGTAAAAGAAAATATTTATGGATACTGTGATGCTTTGACTCAATACTCTTAAGAGACACTTGTAAGACCTTTTCCTATACTAAAAAATTCAACAGTATTAGAAATTATCTTTCTCTATTGAGAAAACAGGCTATTTGCTAGTATGACTTTGACACACAAACAATGTGATGTCTTGCAATTATAATATTAAAATGCTCATAATAAATATATACAAATATAAACAAACATAAAATCAAAGTATTATAGAAATATTGAAATCTGTTTACTCCAAGGATTTTATTTTTTTTAGAGACAGATTTTTGTATTTCAGACTTACATCCCTCTTCACTAAACTAAGAGCCAAAAGTTTTCAATTTTCTTCACAAAACAGAATTTGCCTTATTGGAAGTAATAAGTACTTCTCAGGAAGAGGTGTTTGAGACCACCTGATGAAGAAATCATCATGCCCCAATGAATGTTATCCTAACTGCCCTGTCACAGCCATGCTGTTGTTCTCCCATCAGCCCCGGTGTGGAAAGAGGTCAGATCATAGTAAGGCAGATCAAGGTAACAATTGCATCAGTTTCATCCAGTCTACTTAGCCATAACGAAAAGACAAACAGTATTTCTTGCTGCCAAATTCATCTGTCTTGCTGAGGTATATAATTACAGTCTGGAGTTTCTGACTATGAACCAAAGACAGAAGCTGTTCCCTCCATGCCCTTTGTAAGTACCCAGCAGAGCTGTAAAGTGTCCAATCCGAAGCACAGCTGGGAGCAGGCTTTCTCCACCCTATCCCACTGAGGAAGGCCTTGCATAGGTCCCATTACTGCCAGGTCTAAGGATAACATCACATAATTAGCATAAACTGTGATTACCAGATACTCTGAACAAAGGGAGCACAAAACGGAAAGTTTTTTTGGATAGTTTCCAATACGGTTTTGAAATGTCCCAACTCTGAAGGGATCCAATTGAGATACGTGTTCACCCTAAGTGTTTCATCATTTAAGAAGCAATCAAATCCTTCCAGTGGTCTTAGTAGTAAACCATGTACAGTACAGTAACTCTTATATTCCAGGCAAACATGGCTATAAAATAGAAAAGCAGCTATTAAAGCAGGATTTAGGCTTGGTCTCTCATCCTCAAGAACAAAAGATTGCTTATCTGCTTCCAAACTTCCGGGACAAATTCTAGATCAATAGGAAACAGATTCTTTTATCTTAGAATTTGCAGCACTTTTTCCAACAAACATTTCAGACATAATCTATACAAATGATTACGATAAAGTACACCTAGGTCTTCAGCATATGTATTTTTGCCACTAGCACTGCCCATATTTTGGGCATGTACTCTTCTGCACAAATTAATCTCACAGTGGCATTATTTATAGCTTTTCATGAGTCTCATCAGTTAGACCCGCTAAATAGATTCAGTCTCACTGTATGTATTTATATGGTTCAATTTGAAAACATCACCTCATCTGTGAGGTGAAGGAAACTTCATGTGCTCAAGAAAATACCGCTGATAGAATTACATGCTTCAGTGGTTGGATCCCTCCTTGTGTCAGAAGTGAAAAATCCCACTTTTATTTGTAATTTTTTAAGTGTATTTAACTTACACATCTATCACTGCATATGTTTACTTCTATTTAATTAGTATTTTTTCATTCATTATATATTTTAACACAGTCTATGAAAATAATATGTACCTGAATAGACTCCTCAAACTGCATTTGTTGTATACACAGCTAAAGTACAAAACCACATATCCCTATGCATACGGCATGATGTGCAGCAGTTTATGTGGTGAGAAGTCACTATTAAAAAAGAACTCCCATACTAAATAAATTCTTATAGGTGCTAGTCAGAGTCCAATTCCAGAATTTGCTTCCTGAAGTGGCCAGAAGGAGACTTGTGGCTTTCAGGTAACGTCAAATACAGGTTAGGAACTGATAATTTACAGTCTGTTTTGCCCATTACAGTAACTGCTGAATAATCTCCCTGTCCTTATCTCAACCCAGAAGACTTTTGTTGCATTTTGTCTCCCCTGCTCAGCTGAGGAGGGGAGTAATAGAGAGCTCTTGGTTGGTACCTTGTGTCCAGCCAAGGTCAACCTGCCACAACAGACGTGAAGCTGTTCTTTGCATATGTGTTCTTCAACCATAATTGTTTCCTCAACTGCCAGATTAAGCTGAAACCTTATTAAAAATGACATGCTAAAAGTATAGCTACACTTCAGACAAAATTACATCTCTATTGCTTATTGAGGTCACCTTCTTTAACCATCATCTTCTGAACTGCACTTTGGGACCTAGTTTGGCTAAATCTCTTCAGAAAGAACTAAAAGACTAGTTTTAGATTATCTTCTTATCAGTTTAAATTTACAATTTAAGGATCTCTTTTGTCCCCATGTCAATGATACAAATATATTCCATAACAACAGGCTCCCCTTTAACCATTCTAGAAATTTATCCTCCCATGTGATCTTGTCAGGCAAAACCTTTACCTACTGTTTTAATCTGTGAATATTCCCTCGTCTGCTTTGCCAGTCTCAGATTCCTTATTGTGAACATCAGAATTTGGTCTATTATGTTTCAGTCCATAAGAATGCAGCTGATATAGTAGTAATTATGAAATGTATCCTAGCCTTCAAAAGACACGACGTATCTCAGAAGTTAGAAGGAAAGGTTTGTGGGACAGCAAGCCAGACAGTTAGAGAAGCCTGAGACACAGATGCTAAAATGACCATAGAACTCTCATGTTAACCAGAAATAGGACTTTGATCAGTATTTCACAAGAACACATAGAAGAACCTCAAAAGTAAAACACTGTGATTTCCATAACATTTACCTGTGCTCTGGATATCAATATTATTTTCTTTGGTTTGGGTTCAGAAAACAAAAAAAGCCACCCATATTATTCTGTCATCTAGACTGATAGCTTCAAGGCATCACAGGACTACCATAACTGAAAGGCACAATGGAAGAAGTAGTCCAGACATGGACACTGTTCCCTAGAGGAAAATGTATCATGAAATTCCTGAACTTCTCTGAGAGACAACAGTAGCGCACACGGACAATGTGCAGTACTGTTCTGTCTCCAAACAAAATTGCCTCAAGACAGAAATATTCTCTTTTAAATGGAAAATAATACAACACTCACAATGGATTTAACAAAGATTTCTTGTACATACCATTTTTGAGAAAAGAGATTCTGATACAGAGGTATTTCAAGAAAGACACAAATCTTGGTTTTATGTCAGCTTGACACATCAGCCAACTTCTACTAAAGCTTGAGTCATTCTGACCACGTTATTATGTCCAAAAAAGGGACATGATGTTAGTATCATTCTTTGGTGAAGCTAATGAGACTGGATTAGACTTCTAACTACCTGCTTTTTCTGTACAGTGGTATCTGAATACCACGTATCACAGATTTATATTTTAATAAATGTCTGAACCCCCCTATGAGAAAACCTGTAAGAGGACAGAGGTAGACAACTCAGGAGTTTTTGAATATGGACCTTATTCTAACCACATGAAACGTGGACTTTCAAGAGAAAGTTGGAAAATTTGTATGATATTTTAAATAGACAGTGAAAGACAAGTTAAAACAGCCTGCAGCTAATAAACCTTGCCCAGGTCCTAGCACTCAAATTACAGGAGGCAGTCTAAACTGCACATAATTTGGCTCTATGATTAAGGCTTTTTGAAGGAAATAAATTGCTGAGATTTTTTTAACTGTCTTTTAATTGTCATTTCTAATTTGAAATTAAATCCAGCAATTTCTGCTTTTTCTTTCACCTCACATCACTACTCTGCATCTTATGCAGTTTGAAAAGGTGGTGCCATTCAGAAGTAATGCTCTGCTTTAAGTTGGGGCCAGTTAGCAGTTCCCAGGACAACTCTTAGTACCAAATTCACTGTTATTTTCTCCTGGAGGGGGTGGTGGTGGTGGTCCTACCTCCTAATTGCTCTGAGTTAACTTTGCCAAAATTTTCTTTTTTTTTCAACATTTTTGTAGTTATGAAACTTGAAATAATCCACTTAAATTTAATCCTGTGTCCACAAAGGTGTAAAGTGTAAAGTGTCCACAAGTCTTGACACAGACTTCAATGGTTACAGAATAAATAGGGAATATGACCTATGGTGCCTGTAGTATCAACCCGTTCTATCAGCACAGCAGAGCTAATAATGTCAGGAAAAATTGAATTTCACTCTGAATGCCTCAGTTAAGAATACAGGGGGAAATGTGGATCTGGTAGTACTTACTGTAGATACACCAAGGATAAATTGTGGCATTTGTGTCAGCGGTAGTTAATATTCTTTGTTCATAAGTACACAGGGATGTCAAGCCTTGAAGAGCTAGTGGAGTTTAAAGGAAGGTTGAAGTTAGCCTACAGAATGCTTCTGGTCCACATTCTCTCTAGTTTTTTAACAAGCTGAGCAACTGGAGATCCCAAATGAGCACATGATTTTTGCTAGATTGTCAGAAAAAACCCTAAATATTTCATACATTTAAATATTTTTGGTCCTCCATGAAATCCTCCTTTCAATTCTATACCTACCTCCACAAGTCAACACATCCCAGATTTTCTCTCCTACCAATCATGAGTTGATTTGTGCATCCTTTGCCAAAGCTTGTGATTTCACTCATCTGTTCTGGAAACCAAGGTTTCCAAGGTGCTGCTACTGGCAGCAAAGGACATCATCTTCCCTGGTTATCAGCTTTCTACAGCCTTTTTTTTTTATCCCTGTTTTTGTCATCTCCCTTTCTAGTATCTTCTTCTACACTGCACACTACCTTTTACCATCTTTTTTTACCCCTCTGCCTTTGCACTATGCTATTCAATATTTTCTCCCAATAAGCTCTTAACTCCTTTTCCTTCTTCCTTCTCAGTACGTCTTTGCTGCCTTTAAAGTACACTGTTTGTTCTTCTAAGCCTTCCCATTCTCCTTCCTTGATCTGATTAACAGTCATTAATATTTAATGAGACTACAGTTGGAATCCCCTTTGCAGCACAGAAGCTGCCTCACTCTTCATGACTGCTCCAGAAAAATGAGCTTGCCACAGATGATCACTGTTCACTCTTATGATCCAGTTCTCACCAAAGTCAGAAGGAACACTTCCACTGATTTTTAAAGGGTGCTAGATTGCAGTCTTACCTTTTTCTATTTGCAATTCTAAATGCTTACTCTCACCCTTCTTTTTTTTTAGGTCTCTAATTGTCCTGGTGACAAAAAAGATTATTATAATTGCACAGCATGTTTGCTTTTTTTTTTTTTTTTTAATTTGACTGATATTAAAAAGAAAACTGAATTTAAAATCAGCCTAACTTCCTACCAGCTGTAATGTTATGCAATTTATATATATATACGCCAGATGTACTTCAAAATACCACTTATGTTTACTGTTTGCAAATATGTATTTTTTGAATGCCCCATTTTACCTTAACATATAACAGAGCAATATTGGAATGTGTGCTACCAAAAAATGAAGGAGAATGATTATATTTTCACTAATCATAATTATTTAGAGGCAATAATAAATTACTTTGTTCTGTAATTGTAGGATAACCATATGCCAGGTTTTCCTCTTACAAAAATTTGTGACAAAAAATTAATTATGTTCACTTTTTAATGGTTAGCATCTCTGTCTGTCTCCGATAATACATTCTAGCTGCAGTGACAAAAACTAGGAGAACAGTGAGAAAATGGCATAAATTTAATGCATTTCTTATGGCACATATTGTAATAGGAACCAGAAATGGCAATTATCATGACAATTTGTACAGCAATATGATGGACCCAATCCTGCGACTATCTATCATTTTACAGTGATGAAATACACTCTAAGGCTCCAATCTGCAATTACATCCAAATCAACTTTAATGTTACTGTTAAAGAGGAATGCCTATGGTAGTAAATTAAGCATGTGCACCCTGTCAAAACTTGATAAAAAATAGTAATAAGGGTTAAAAACACAATAAAAGGAATTGATCTGCAAAGATTTGTATTTCTGATTTTAAGTCTAGCACTAATTACAAGACAATAGCCCTTATTCAGAAACTATTGGTCCCACTGATTTCAGGGAAAGCTATACATGCCAAGCTGTTGCAGCTTTGGACCATGAGACCTTTGCTGTTGAGTACATGGATTCAGCTGTGCTTGAATATCTATCCCTGCAAGGAAACTTAATCTGCTCAAACCCCCTGTCATCTCAAACCCTATGATAGGTCAAGACCTGCATGATTTAACAGGAGATGTGCATAACTAAGATTAATCATTCTAACCTGATCTTCCAAATGCTAAATATCTCCAACTATCCATAAAAATGAGTTCTAAAATAAAATCTAAAGAGCAACTCACACGTTTCTGAGAAACGAATATTGACGAGTTTATAGGTATTTCAAAAGCACATGCTCTAAGCATAAGTAAGGTATACAGTATGGACTGGCAACCTGTACCATTTCCCATTTACAAATCAGTGGCTCATAATAACCTTGGAGGATTAGGGAGGAAGAAATTATCTACCATTATGTTATATTTACTTCTATTGACCTAAATTTATGTGCTTCAAGGACATTTTAGTATAGTGTGCTAACGTCAACAGGCATGTAACTTGTCACAAATACACAACGTGTCTTCTAAATAGTGTGTAGACAACATGCATTCAAGTAAGAAAGACAGTAAGGTACTTCACTATTTTTCTCACTTTATTCACCTGAATTTTACTTCCTTAACAAACCTGCTCATGTCTTAATGATACCAGCATCACTCAGGTCCAGCTGCAGTGATGAACATTTTTACAACTAACATCAGAACTTTTGGAAATTATTACTGAACAGAGAGCTCGCAGAAGAGACAAAATCAGTGAGCAAAAATGCTTTTCCTTAACTAAATATTTATATCTCGTATGCGTACTGCCATGCTATTCAGGGATATAAGATAAAACCATTCTACTCGTTAAACTCAGATAATCCCTATCAGATAGATAATATGCATTATAAATTATTCCTGTGGGTTAGATCTCAGTGTTTCACTTGGGAATTAAGCAGTTAACATCACCATAGCAAGATCTAAAGATGAGACGCAGCACAGCAAAGGTGAAGGCTGCTAGGCTACATCTTTGAACTCTCTTAAGGACTCTGCAGTATTGGCATCACTCCAGAGTTTAATTTGGGTACGTTCTGAAAGTCTAATCATCTTCTTCAGGGAATAAACCCCTGACCATCACACTGTTAAATTCTAATGCTCTTGCTTTGTCTTTCTGTGCTGATGCTTCTATTTTCTTTGAAGATGTGCATTCTTTAATTGGTCCAGGATAGTTTGTTTTGGGAATCATGCACTACTGCTGTATTATTTTGGGTCTTTGCACTCATTTCATGTGGGCCATTTTCTTTATTGTTATCACTAATAAGCCTGTAGCCTGCTTTCTTGATGTTTGTAACATTCATGTGAATTGTGCCACCTGATTAAATACTGTCAACATGCAAAAATTAAATCGAGCACTAAACAAAACACAAACAGCCCAGTGTTTCTGCTAGTAGTTCTGAAAAAAGAATGTAAATTGTCCCCCTAAGTTTGTGCAGCTTTTACTCTGTGGACCAGTTTATTAAACATATGAGCATTCAACTATAAATATATGAAATACACAAACTTTCAGTGTAGAAGAAAGAAGAAAATATGTGAAACATAGTAAGCTATTAGATTTTACTTACTTAGGAAAAGATTTTTAATTAACATTTAGTGAAGGAAACTAGGAGTCAAAATACCTGATGAGTATTTTCAGTAGCCCACTAATGTAAGGTGTAATGATGAGAACACATTTAAGATGATGTTTTCCTCGTGACAGTAAGATGCTGATACTATCTACTTGCCTCAAAAGTACAAGTTTCCTTCAATAATGTCTTAAGCAGCAATGTGCCACAGAGACACACGGGATGAAACAGAAGGCTTTATTGCCCTTATTACAAACACATTCCTTTGTTGTCTACAGAAGCAAACATATGTATTGTTATACAGCTAAGGAACTAACTTTAAATCGGAAATCTTAATTTGGACAACAATACAGAATGTCTGTCCAGTTTATCTTGAATCACAAGGAAGTATGTAACTGGACTTTAGTGCTGAAATAAAGTTCACCCACATATAATCAATTCCAGGCTTGGCCCAGGGGTATTTTTTTTCTCTATTACGAAAAAAACCCTGACATTACAATACACCAATATAATACACCAAAGAACAGCCACGTTAACTACAGTATTTTATAGCATTGATCAATATACTTTACAGATCTGAACTCCTTAAGTCCTACTGTGAAAAATGTACTGGTCTTCTACCATCCAAACTCTTAAGGTCTTTTAAGAAAAAAAAAAGCAACGTGCGTTTCTCAAATACCCTGGCTTATGTGCAAAACAGATCTGGTACAAGAGGCTCCTGGCCATCTCAGCACAAGGAAGAATGCACCTGCTGCTTTACAGCTTTTTGGCTTCCCTTCTCACTCAGCACCATTCAGCTGGAAATCCTCATGTGGAGGCAGACTAGACAGTTACCTTACCTCTTGTACTAGCATCTTGGTGAGGCTTACATTCTTATGGTACAAGAGACCATAACTTTTGCAATATCCCAATTACAAGAACTTTACTTGTTTCTGGCTCATGTATTCAGCTGGGAGATCTTGTTGGTTACATCAGCATGAAGACTGCTTCCCAGATGGGAATATCCCATATGTGTCTATGTTGCAGGCATTTTAGGACACCTGAGTACTTGGAATGAGACAACACTGGCACTGGTATCTATGCCATCAGCTCTCTTGTATCCTTTAGTAAGGTCTTTGTAGCACTCAGTACATCTCCGCCTTGAATTTTGCACATCCAAAGCCCTGAACCACTACTAAACCCTACATAAAAAGCCAGGTGTGCTCCTCTTCTTCAGGTCCCTGGGAGTTTTCCTGTGTGACGAGAAGAGGCAGAGGCCCCAGTGAAGCCTCGGCAGCAACAGACTTACCATCACCAGACAGAAGCATTATGTCCGAACAGCCCTGGTCATCCACAGTTAGCACTGCAAGTTCACCACAGCCTTTTAATGAGTCACTAACCAGAATACGAAGGACCACCTTCCTGTCTCTATGCCAAATTTAGTAGTGGCACTAAACAGACGGCATACCTACCACTGGGCCCCATACCAGTAGAGATGCAGGTTGTCTTAACCCTTAAAAGATGGCCTGTGGCAAAGAAGTTTAAGTCTGACAAACCCATCACCATACTCATCACAGAGCACTGTGGAGCCAGTGCAATAATGAGCTGACACCAGGTGGCTCTGAGAGGACAACACCTGCTAGCATCCCCCGCAAGACTGACTCAGCATCAGAACCCACCAAATTCACTGTGGCCTCCTGTGCAACTCACAGTCCATGTGTGCACTTACCCTCTGCCTTGCTGTAGTCTTTGGAAGGCCCTCACCTATTCAGTGACAAATTTAAGTACAATCTTGATGGATGTAGTTTCAGAAATAAAAGTGATAGAAATGTAAACTGTAAGTAGATTGGGGAGATCATTCCCCTACATCCACACGTGGTATCACAACTGTTAACACACCTGCTTCAGACTTAATATCTCTATCATTCTCAACCCATCTCTCTCACCTTTCCTTCTAAAATCTCATCTTCTCCCAACAATTATATCCCACTTTTCTCCACGTACTGTCCTCTAAGCTTCATAAACACTTCCAGGTTTTAGCACAAAAAGCAAGACAAGACCAACCAACCCATGCTGAGATTCCCTGCTCATTTGTTAATAAGACTCAACATTGAACAGTTTAACCTGTTCTTCTCTTCTGTACTCTTTCCTATCTGTCTGCATGGGTTAGGAGACATTTTGCAGTGGAAATGGACAGATTCCCAGCCCATGCAACTGCTAAAAAAGTAAATTTTATAAAACACTCTTTAGCTGTACCCTAGGCTCCTCTGTATGAAGGCTTATGCCATCTCCACCATCTATATTCACACACATCTTTCCCTACCCATCTGTTTCTGCTTGGCCCTCCTCCAGTAGTCATACTAAAAGTATGACTCTGAACCTGCGAAAGCAGTGAGTAGGCACCACTGCTGTGCTCACCACCTAGCATGGAGCAAGAGACAGTTGCCCCAAGCACCTGCCAACTCTGAGTGCCACACTGGAGGATGTCACCCAGCCACACTCCAGCATTTCTCCTCCCTCCTCATGCTGCCTGGCTCTGACGCCAGATGTCTCTGCTCTATCTTGCAAATATACTCTTGGTCCAATCACTCTTTCAGTGTCATCTGAGGATGCTCTTCTACATATTAGAAACCAAATCTTGACCCAGAATAAGGGGATATGACGATGGGATTTGTCCTCTGGGGTGAGAGAAGGAAAAGATAAACTTGAATTCCAAATATCATTAAGTTCAATAAATAGCCATACTGTATTTTTTCAAATGTTTTTAAGAAAACACACCATTATTTGCTGCCAGATAAAAACAGTGATAGTGTTAATAAAAATCATTACTTTAAAACACATAATTTATACAGTAATTTCTTATCCAAGGGCCCTTGGGGTAATTGCAACAACGTGAAGTTGGGCAAAGGCTTGTTCATGGGAGTCTCTCCCATCTTTGCCCCATTCTTCCTTTGTGTAAGCATCACCTAAAACCTGTATTTCTTTTACTCCTTTGCCCTGTATAGCCTTGCCCCCAGTTCCTCAAACTGAAAATACGCAAAAAGACTCACCAACATTTTGCTACTTCTCATCATCCAATATATTTAGGTTTTTCCCAATAGCACTGGAGCAAGTAACCTGAAAAATCTTACCAACACCAAGCAGGGCAGCTGGAGAAGCAATTTAGCTGAAAACCTAGCTGTGATCTAGTGGATGTCCGATAAGTGATAGTGGTCTTGGGTTGGGAGGAGCAGGTAGTCTAGTGTCTGGGCAGACCACACTGGAAGTGAGTGATGGAAACCTTGGACAGACAGCAGCGTCTTGCTGCCTCATAATGGTTCAGGCCTGTAATTTCTCTGATGCTGGAAGGAGGTGCCTCACTGCTCCTGGGTGGTGTCCCTAGGCAAGTTGGTGATACTGTACCACTATCACTAGACTGAAGCATCTTTCTTATGAGGAGAGCCTGAGAGAGGTGGGACTGTTTAGCCTGGGAAAGAGAAAGTTTATGGGGATTTTGTCAGTGTGTAGAAATGCTTGGTGGGAACAAGTAAAGAAGAGGGAGCCAGACTCCTTTCAATGACATCCAGTAACAGGAAAAGAGGCATTAGGAACCAACAATGAGCAGAACACTGGAAATCCCATTTAAACATTAGAATTGTTGGGGTTCTTTACTGTGAGGGAGCTCAACAATGGAAGACACTAGCCAAAGAGTTGTGGAGCGTCCATCAATGGAGACATTCAAGGCCTCACTGGACAAAACTCTGAGAAACCTGCTCTAGCTTACCCTGCTTTGAGCAGAGAGACCAAAGTAGATCTCCAGAAGTCCCAGCCATAACTATTCTGTCATTCGGTCATTCTGCATTTGTAGATAGAAAGACTTGAGGAGAATGTTCATTTCAGAGACAGTAGATGAGTACTGAATATAGTTTTAGGTAGAAGTTTGAGGGTGGGGGTTAGTTATACATACTATTTTCATATATGAGAATATATATTAGTACACATTAGAACTATATTCCAATATAACTCAAAACACTCTTAAACAAAAGAATGGGCTATCTGAGAACATAATTCAGTTGGGATCTTAGAGATTTAAGCAAAAATCTCAGATTAGAATTGCAACAATTCAAGTCTAAGCTCATGATGTATCAGTTAATCAAAACAATATTGTATAACAGTGATAATGAGTATTCATACATGTAAGATTTAGGAGATAACAAGAAATTTGAAGCCAGTGCCATATAGAGTATTCTTGCCTGCAAGGAAAAGCTCTGAAGTAAAACTACTCGGTTTTCTAACACCCTCTGACATTTCCTCTGGGTCATCTTTCATATGTTATTGTTTCCCATTAACAACAACAACAGCAAAGCTGTCTAATTGTACATCTCTGATTGCTCTTTAAGTCTTTAATTTGCAGTGATGCTCAAGCAAAATCTTGACAAAGATTAGGTAGCAGGTATACTGTGATCACCGCTTGCAACACTGACCTCAAATGTCTTCCGGTTTGTGTACGCTTCACCATCAACATGCTTTCCACCTGTTACATGCTACCTACAGTCCTAATTCTTCACAGTAAGACTGTATTTCGATCTCTATTTGTCTACCCTAGCTGATGGTAGGCTCTGATGTCCTTGTCCACAAGACAAGACCAAGATGCCACCGAGGCAGTAAAATTAACAAACATCATATTTATTAAACATCTGGATGCAACTAATTTCATATTTCTTAAAGACTGTCTCCACTAGGAGTAGTCAGCTCAGGGAGTCTATACAGAGGACAGAATGCTAACTCTCACCTTCCAAGGGCTGCTGAAACCCTTTCATGTGACTCCTGAGAGCCTCCTGAAAATAAAGGCTACTACAAGTATCATACACCAGTTCACTCATTAATTCTCAATTGCTCATCCATTACACAAAGACAGGCATCTGCCCTGTCCCTCACATCCAGGTGCTGCTTGGTACGCTACATCAGACTGCAGCAGCAGAACTGAGCTGGCTGGTATTCAGTAAGTTTTTGAACAAGCCTGAGATTCATTGGTGTATCTTGTCTCTTTATCTGAAGCTTAAAATTTACTCACATTCAAGAGAGTCTTGGACACTCCCTCAGAGGCAGGCAGTTTAACATAACTGGCCACTGTTCACAGTCAGGACACATTCAAAACGTCTCTTTCTTTTGTTATCTTTAGTAGCTAACATTCACTGTTGGGAATCTGAGCCTCAATCAGCTCTCTGGTCACTTAACACAACATTTTTGCTTCAACTGGTTGCATAGAAGATCAGGGCAAACAATGAGCTCACCTGATGGAAACCAGTGGCAACTGTTTAAACTGTGATGTTTAGTGCAGCCAAGGCGATTCAGAGCGATTGAGCTTCTGTCTCTGCCATTATAGTAAACTGTGTATTATGGATACTCCAGCTTCTTTGTTTAAAAGAAGCTAAGTCTTCTGCTACTGCAGAAAAGTCAATGAATGTTTTGTGTAAAATCTGCAGGAGGATATAGTCCTAAAGCATTTTGCAGCTGTTAACTATGTGTTTTATTCTTCCTCCCAAGACTGTGCTTACAAACAGAAGTCAAACAGTATTATTGCTATAATGGAGACATGGGTACCTGATAAAACAGTAAAACCAGAAAGCACTCCAGTAGAAAGGAAATTTTTAAAACAATTCTAGTCAATGGTAGAAGGACAAACAAAAGGGTTCACAAATAGATAAGGATCAGGAGGATTTTGAGGGAGACTGTAGTCTCTTGGTGTGATGGATGGAGGCGAGTTGATGACAGATGAGGCACAGAGTGCTGCAAAGCTAAAAGATTTCTTTGTCTCAAGTATGTTCACTAGGGAGAAAGAGGGAAACATGCCAGAATCAGAGAGAAGTTTCCTGGAGGCAGAAAATGAAAAATTAATGAAATGAAGAGTGACACCAGAATAAGTAAAAAGGAATCAGTCAGTGAAAAGGAATGTACGATTCTGGGATTGGATGGCCTGTATCCCTGCATTCAGAAATATATTGTATTTATACATTTTAACTAAGTTGGGAACTAAATTTATTGCCATCAACAGAAAAGGTAGGTGACTTACCACACTTACCAGAGTTCACTAGGGGTTGAGGGACAGGTGAAGAGAGATTACAGGGTAAAAACTTTAGAACAGTGTGTATCCGGGTACAAAGAGCAGGCAGCTCTGAAATAAGATAGACTCTGAGCACTGGTATCACGTGTCTAAATGAAGGTAAAACTTTGCAGATTAAAAGTTTGTGTACATAAACATGTGAATTAAGCATTCTAACACCTCAATTTAAGAGAGTCTTTAGGTAACTAAATCACCATATTTAAAAATCATTACATAGATCTTTGAAATACTGACTTAGAAAAGTATTACATGGATATACGCATCTATGTATTGTTTTATGTTATTCTGGAGTGTAATTGTAAGTTAATATACTAGTAAGTTTATAAATCAGGATTCACACCACACAAACTGAAGACACGATATGCATAAAGGTGTGGACAGTTATACCAGACTCAGAATCTGCCAAAGAAATACAGAAACCCCTATATCTAAATGTGTGATTTAAATTAGTAAAGACAGGAGCACTGGGTGAAAATTTTACAGTAGCTAGACACAATGGGCTAGAGACTTAAGTCATCATGTTGATCTCCAAACAAGTTGCAAAAAGCCATGCAGTCATCTAAAGAGAGGAGATCAACAAATGGATCAGGAAGAAAAATAAAGTGGAGTTAGGGATCACAACATTTCCCACTGCATTACAGCCAGGATTTTAAAAATAAAAACAGATTTCTAGAACTATGAAATGCTACGTTGAAAAGTTTGTCATTAAAAAAATTAAAACCAGACACATAACCAAATAGAATGAACACTCCATAGGTCACACTCAGGCTTTGCTAAACCTTGTAGCTCATTAAACCTTATAGCTCAATGTACATATTTTACAGTACCAACTAGAAGCCACAGTGAGATGTGAAACCTCCTCATGCTAATCCTAATACAAACCTGTTAGCATCCACTGAGCAAACCTACGTTTCACTGAAGTCAATTAAGCAAATCGTGTAAATTTGTAAGCACTAGTAAATACAAATCATTACAAATTCAGAGTAGCACCCTGCTTCTCAAATGATGCTTCTGATTTCACAGCACTGTAGAACTCCGTACCAGCTACTCCTTGAGAGAAGATACAACAAGTTGAGATACTATGACAGGAGAATAGGGGTAAAGGGAGATAAAATACTCCCAGAGTAGGAAAAAAGATTATAAAAATGAATCATGTGTAATCCATTGGTGTTAATTAACACAACATTGCTGATGTTTTTTAAAACTGCATCGTGGCAATAAAGTAATATTTATCTTCTCAATTTCTACAGATCAAAACTGATAACATTAAAACAGAAATTATGCAAGACAGAATGTAAATAATCAATAGCAGTCTGTACATTGTTACAATATGCACACAAAACAAAGCTCTGTTGACTGCAATTACAATGCATACTGTTTTACAAATATTAAATAAGTCTTAATTTTTTCTTGTGGGGAACGTCATTCTCAGAAGTGAAACAAACTTCTTTACTACCACATCTCATGCTGTATCCCCACTGCCAGTTGTTCATTGCCACGACCAATACTCATTTTATGCTTACTTCATCATTACCTGAAAAGTGCACAATGCCTTCACCGTTTTGAAATATAAAGGGATGTTACTTCTCTTCTTTCTATGTATACATATTGTTGTGTATTTATTTCAGTGAATACAGCCAGAGAAACTGGCCTTACATTACAAAGAGGATTGCAAAAGTTTGTGACAGTTTTTATTAGGTGTTCGCTTCACAGTTTGAGGTTAGAGCTGGAGAAGGCTCTGTCTCTCCTACCGACAGTGAGCAACCACACTGCTTGTAGAGTTCCTTTGTGCCAGAACTGCTCAGTGTAACAGCAGACTTGAAGTGTACGATGAGAATGTGTGGCACTCAGCCCCGCGTTTAAATTCACGAGGCAATCCCTCTGATTCGACAGAGACAGCCAAGAGAGAAGCTAGTAGTAACTGCTAAAACATGCCAGCTGTTTATTTGGCTTTCTTCCCTCACAGATTACTAAACAGCACAGACTGAAACAAAGGATTAGGAATGCTCATGATTTCATTTTGCTAGAAATACCACAAATAGAAGGGGATATCCTATATTACAAATTATTAAAGTAAGAAATCTTGCTTTTTATACCTATTTCAAATAGAACAAAGTCAAATTGGTTAAATAAAATTAATGTAAATAAATTAAAATATCTGGGGTTTTTCAACAGAAGAGAAAGCTTTTACAACCCAATTCTGAGCAATCACCATATCACTCTGTGCTACGCTAACTGTAATAGGAATTCAGTATTTGAGTTCTTGATACTTTTTTTCAAGCTGTAGTAGGACGGGGTGCTGGATAATCTCATTGAGATTCTCCTTTCCACAGAAGGTTGGACTAGATGATCTCTTGAGGTCCCTTCCAGCCTGGGCAGTTCTACAATGATTGAAGTATTATTTTTCCTGTTGCTTTCTAACTGGGTTATCTCAGTACCTTTTTTGCTTCTTAACAAGTTTAAAAGCAGTACGCTGGAATTATATGATAGCTATCAGTGCAAGCTGAATTTCTTCATCAAGTAGTGGGGAGTGTATAATTTTGTGCACTGGACTGATCATGCAACTCGTTGCTGCTTTAGGCAGGCAGTTAAGGTAATTGCCCATCATAGAGACTCTTGCACTGATTGCATGCTAGAAAGAGGAGGCAACTGGTTTCCCATTCTCTCATTTGCTGATATTAACTTTATGTTGCTACCACCAGATCTATATGTAATGCATGACTCTTTACAACTTTGTTTACACGGTACAAATACAATTTGTTTACTACAGAAATTCTTAAACAAGCTTTAAATGTTAATTGAGAACTGATGTAATTCAAAAAACAAAACCCCGTTTCCCCATAAACTAATAGCGTTAGAAGTCGATTTAAGCAACAGAACAAGCAGTCTACACACTATTTAAAAGGCATGTTTCCTTCCCTGAGTAGTTCTTGGTGCCCTAAATGAGAAAAATGTACCCATTTAATAGAAACAATTATTGGCAGTAGCTTTTGCTTTCTAATTGAAGTAGAGATGCCACTGGAACATGGCTTTTCTTTCTCATGTTGTAATTAAGTTACTCCTTACACATTTATGCATGAGACAGTGGACCAAACACCCACATCTATGTGATTAGAACACTGAAATAAATATGGCTGTGATTTTTAGCCTTTTAATGAGTGTAAATATACATAAAAATGGCAAGGTAGCAAGTAATCAATCTAGTAGTCCCTATCCACAGAACAGATAAGCAAAGACCACGTAAAAAATGTTTTCTCACTTAACCTTGAATGATATAACCTTTAAATTATATGGCCACTGCTTTCAGTGCTCCACCTTTTTTCTAGTATTGCCAAAAGCAATGCCCATTACCGCCACCAATGCTTCACAAAAATGGCTCCTCTTAGTATAAACATGTAGTGGTACCTTTAAAAAGCTTGAAGAGAAGGTTTTATAAACTGTACTGCTGAGACATAGAGCTCAGTGTTCAATAGCCTATTACATCAAATATTACATCTCTCAGTTTTTTTGAGGCTGTTAGCATTCATTGACCAAAAGATTATCTATAATACAGAAGACTAAACTCATCACCCTAAATGCTACTACTATAAAGAAGGCCTAAGGCATTGAACTCAAATGTTGCTATGTAAATCGTAGAAGAGGCAAACCAAGCTGCACGCCTGTGTCTGTTAGCACCCATCTCGAAAGAATGGTAAGGCAAATTCCACTTTTTATACTGCTGAGGCTTTTTGTGTCATCTCAACACACAACCACAGCAAAGAATACAATTTCAAAATGTATTCTAGTCCACAAAATTCTTTTATCAAAGGGTTTAAAATTATATCTTCTCGAAATGTAATCATAGAATCACAGAATCACAGAATCACCTAAGGTTGGAAGGGACCTTTTAAGATCAACTAGTCCAAACAATGGGGAAAAAAAAAATCCAAAAAAAACTAACAACCATAAACAACACACCACAACATCATCTGGCAGAGTTGAGGACAGCTGCTACGCTGCATTCTTTGGGCTCTCTCAATTATATTTAAACAAAACAAATATATATGAAAAAGTTATGTAATGTAGTAATGTGCTTCAGTGGTAACACTTCTTTAATGCATGTAAAAAGTCTTCAATTTGAGTATGTTCTACTAACCTAAAGGATACAGAAAAGTAAGTATTTACAATGTAGATCATACTGATTTGATGTGTCATTATATTGAGTTCTCATGTCACAAATGCAGGGTTTTATCTCATATACAAGCAAATCTGATCACTTTGAAAGGCGTAATTCAATACTCTTGAAGACAAATAATTAAGTGCACAATTGGACAATCCTATGAAGGATGCTTGCAGACAAGATGTGGCCCTTAGCAGGCGAGAGCAGAGGCTGACATAAACTTTGCTTTGCCAGGGAACAAGTGCAGGCACATCAGATTGTTGTGGCAGAGATCAAAATGTCAATTATGCAGGGAAACAAAGAAAATACTCCTAAGTATAGTAACATCATGGTTTTATTCTTGTGTCTTCAAACTTTAACTTAGGATTTTTTGCCAGTGATAAGATTCCTTTGGTTCAAATGATTGCTTACCATAGTCTAAACTTCTGCTGGTACAGAGCTGAAACACAAATCTGACATTCTCATTTTGTTTCTAGTACTTTTTGCCTTTTTGCTTGAAACTCTGAAATTTCTTAGTCAACTTGCTAGCATCAGTGTAAAATTTGTTTTTTCCTAACTAGTGAGAAAAAGGATTTCCAGCTTTCCTCCTGGAGAGCAGGGTTTTAAGGTACCAAGTGGATACCACCAGAGAATGAACCCAGGTTTGCTCAGAAAGATGTGTGTAGGCAGTACAAGGCAGTCTTTCCAAAATTATGTCAGCAGTGTGCTAAACTCTTGAAGAATGTCCTATTGATTTGAGAAAGTAATCCAGGCTTCAAACCTACCTCAATCCTTATTAAGGGCAAAGAAATATGGGAGTAAAATACCGAAATTATGTGAGTGCCTATGTGATCTCTCAGTGCCTTATCTCCATTTCATGTAAGTTTCCTATGCCAAAGAAACAACTTGAATTAGTTTTAACCCTGACCTGTTCTGGTTTTCTAGAAAAAAAATAATGGAACATTTAAAAACAAATAAGTGAGGTCTCACTTATTTATTATATAAAACTGGCAAAAAAAAAAAAAAATAATCACAAAACACGCTACATTTTGGAGAGGAGCAGCAAAACATCTCAGCTCCATCTGCAAGCCCAGCTTCTATTCAAAATGCCACAAGATGGCTCTGGTGGGTTTGGAAGTGTCCCCTGATCACCGTTTAAACCCGTGGATGACATTGGGCTGGTAGGCTTAACTGGAACAGAGGGCTGGCACACTGAGGACAGGCAGTGCCAAACGGGCAGCCCGTCTCTGCTGTCCTCACCTGGCTTGTGATTAATGTAATGCTTGTTCAGTAATTGTGATATATAGCAGATTATTATATTAGTTTAATGCATAATAGTTTGATATGAAATGAGGGCAGAGGGGATAAGATTGTCTCAACACATTTGGTGCACTCGGGGACACCAGAAAAGGCTGAGAACTCAGATAACTTTAAGTGACAAAAAGTGAAACTAATAAAAAATTATACAGAGAAATAAATGATATTCAAGTTTTCCCTGGCCAGGACTGTCAGGCCCCTCCTCCACATTACACCAACTTCTGAAAAAGCTCTTTGACTAGATTCAGCTTGTTTTCTTGCACCTTACAGGGACAAGTCTCTCACAGTAGACTGTCAAGATCTCCACAGCATGGCACATTTCTAATGAACACTAATCAGCTTTGAAATAACCACCAGTACTGAAATGTAAATTATGCCTGTTTGAACTGAGCTGAATACAACAGAATCCACTCACTGGGCTAAAGCAAAATTCAGCCAGCACTGCTTCAGTCACACCTGGTCAATAGTTGAAAGTTACCTTTATAAGCACTTTTGGAATAGCAAATTTAGTTTCTGCTACTCATGGTTGAATCTCAGAGATGAGAACACACAGTGCCATCACAACTTCTTTAACCAGCTTAATGGTCATTTAACAATCTCAGGACAACAGCAACAAATGTGTCAATTCCTTTTGTTGCTCAACAGTGGTCACCAATCTAAAGTCACAGATGCACTAGAAATTCAGAGAATATAAAGTAAGACACAGAAGACCCTACTCTTTCCGATTGTGCAATATGTTTTACATCTGTTCATAGCTACTGTGTCTGTTGCGCGGTAAAACATGGTAAGGCATGGTAAGACAAAGAAGAGTGACAGAGGCAGGGAACTGGAGTCCCTGCTCATTGTCCCCCAGCAGAGTCAAAGATGTGTGGTGGAGAGGCTAGCGGGCAGACCCAAGACCCTCAGGTGCCACCCTCAGGCCTAACAGAAACTTTCAGCGTGACACAGGACTCCTCATTTCATCTGCCTTTGTAGCAAGGCAATAATAACGGTACTTCCTTTATCCTGGTTTTCCTCCTATCTTCTCTCTTCAAATAGTAAGCTATTTGTGGAGTGACCATTTTTCACTCTGTGTCCAATAGCACAATAGGATACCAATCCCCGTTAGGGCATTGATGTGTTAATACTGTTCATCTAATAAAGAGCTGAATATATATCCTCTATATTTTGAAGAGTAGTAATTATACTTATTTTCATAAAGCTGTACTTTCCCCTCTCCTTTAATAAAAGTCCTCAATATTCAGCTGAGAAAGTAGGAAGTTATTTATGTCTCCCCGACATGGGAGCATAGCTTGGTCTCAGACGTCGTTTAAAGCAGCCTCAAAGCTATTCAAAACTGTATCAGGCTGGCTGCAGCCCCAGATCAATTGCAATATAACTTCAGCCTTCTTTTCTCTGTCCTGGCAGCTTCAGGGACATGCTGGATGACCTGACTAGACTTCTTTCAGCTTGTACTCTGAGGAGTCTCCAGCTCCTGAAATCTGATAGATTTATTGTTCCTTTAAAACACGGGAGCACTTCAGAGTTAGTAACAGAGTTTTCAGAGTATTTAGGTATGTAATAGAGCAGGTACTGAAAATCAAGGTTAAATTCTTTTGTGTCATAAATTTAAATCACAATTTTGAATCTTTCAACTTCTTTGAAAAAATACAAGTAATGGTGCTTCTAAAGGGTTCAAATGAAAACATGCAGTAAAAATATAAGCAGCTATACCTCTATTTCTCTCTTACTACCTATTCATATTTTATTCCTGCAAAAGACATACAACCAATGCACAAATTTGTTCTTGCCAAATGAGAACTATTATCTTCTCTTGCCACGAAAGAAAAAGGTTAAAATTTTTGCTTGGTTGTTTTTTGTTTGGTTGGTTGGTTGTTTTTTTTTAATATTTCTGTGGTATAAATGAAGACAAAATTCAAATATCCACAACTACAAAGTTATACCCATCAGAAAAGCCTCTTCTGTGAAAAATTAACAGCCTGGTAGCATGGATTAATTATGAATTAATCCATACATTCATGGCTGTAGTATCCCTCAGTTTCCAGTATTTTGAGTAGACAGCATTTTCAGTTACATATGTAAACACTGGTTATGTCCTTAGAGAGTAGGTTTTCTTCTTAAAGAGGGTAGATAGAGCAACATGCTTTAGAAATTTGCATAGTAATCTCTCTTCATGTTTTAAAATGTAATGCTCTACAGCATAGACTGGGTACCTGTTCTGGGATAACCTTGGTAGGCAGCTAAATCCTACACAACCACTCACCCATTTCTCCCAGTCAGATGGGAAGAGAATTGCAAGGACAAAAGTTAGAAAACTTGTAGGTTAAGATAAAGACAGTTCAAGAAACAAATTAAAAAGAAACAAAGAAAAACAAAATCAAGAAAAACAGATGATGCAAAAAGACCCAATTGCTGACTAGCAGTTGACAGTGGACCAGACAGTCCACAAGCAACAGTAGCCCTGGCAAACTTCCCCCACAACTTTATTGCCGAGCACAACGTCCTGTGTTAAGGAATACCCTTGGGTCAGTTGGGGTCAGCTGTCCCAGATGTCTCACCTCACAACTCCTTGTGCACCCCTAGCCTACTTGCTGGTGGGACTGGGGTGAGAAACAGAAAAGGCCTTGACTCCGTGTAATCACTGCTCATCAATACCTAATACATCAGCATGTTATCAACACTGTTTTGGTCAGAAATCCAAAACATAGCTCCATACAGACTGCTATGAAGAAAATTAACCCCATCCCAGCCAAAACCAGTACAGCACACCCATCAGTATTCTCTTGTGTATTGAACTCAGCACACACTCTAGCCATCATTGCCTACACCTTGTACATAAAAGGTGCACAGCACTATCCAAATATATCAGCTGTAGCGTGGAAGCTTTATGACTGCACTGGGATGGCTGCTCAGCAGGACTTAGGCACTAGAGTGTCAAGTCAGTCACATCATTTCTACTTCCAGTAATTGCTCATGCTGAAAAAAGTCTTATGCCTTGCCTCATGGTTCTGGTAACTCAAGGCCAGTTTGCATCTTCCTGTAGCAGGAGGCATTGATTTGCCCAATTACATGTCATAGTACCTTAGTCCCATAGAAAACCGACCATATACAAGGATAACACCTTCCCTCCTGCATGAACAGTGAGAAATTAGCAATTAGTGCAGTTTGTGTGTTACAGCTTTATCCTTCCTATACCAGATACAAGTTAAGGGTAGAGAATCAATCCCTATCAAGCACACTTCTTTCTGCCATGTGCTTAACAACTATGTTGAACTACACATCTGGATCTGCGCAGAACATCCTGCGATGCAACAAGTCCATTACCACTGTGTGTCCGTGAATGGCTGAAGCACATGAGCAACTGAGTGAGGCTGTCCACTGTGAACATGACTCACAACACCTAACCCTAGAACCAGAAATCCAGTGCAACAAGGTACTAAGGCATGTAAGAGAGACCCAAAAGAGAAAGGCTAGTCTCAAGGTTTTGCATCTTTTTGGAAAACAGTATCTATTACTCACACTTAGTAGACTGGTGATTTAAACACACCATCACCATAATATTGTTATAAACCAATATATACAGACACAATTGTTATGTATATTGGATGAAGTCTGTTTTTCACTGCATTTTCTTACTTTAAGAATTTACTAGATGCTAGTCCTCATGTATTCCATGCTTCAACACAGTGCTGACAATGTTCTGGAGGCCAGGGTCACGCTTCTCAGGGATGACCCGGTCTACAGCTAGCACCAAGAAGCAGCAGCACCTAAGACACAGGTGGCAATATCTGACTAAAAGATCCCTGTATCCTACTTAGTCACCTCTGAGGGGTTCAGGGCACAAAGGCTGCTGTGGGTCCAGGCAGTATTAGAGAAGCCGGCAGGGCTACAAACTCCCACTGGAGGTTGACTGTAGTGTCCTGAAGGGTTTGGAGGTTACCCTGGTGTTGTGGTGGGCTCCTGGGGCAAACCTCAGTGCCACAGAAAGTCCCACAGCACCCACCACAAGGGCGACATCCTACACTGCCTGGGGACCAGGCTCCATGGTGTTGGGCCCATGGGTGGGGTAGTGGAGACCCAGGGGAGGCCAGGCAGCGCTAGGAGGCATGCTGAGGCTCTTGTGGCCAAGACGAGACCTTAGTAGTACTCTTCATCAAAGATTAAACTTATTCATTAAGGTTTTTATCAGTTCATCTTCTTTCCTCTGATAATTCAAAATAGTCAAAATCTCCTGAAGACACTGGTGATCAGAACCTGATACTTGTTGACAGCTGAAGTTGTTTACTCTCTTTTTAGGATCTGCTAATGGCAAATTGCTACAGAGAAAAGTCAAAAATCATGAGGATGAAAAAATGTTTTCCATACCATAAGCTGCTGCTCCCAGAATTATGGTATCTGAGAAGTGACATAAATCTTCAGGCTCTCAGGAGAAGTGCACTTTGCTCCTTTCTTCTTTGTTGCCCACAACTTTGTCACACAAAAAGATAAAGCTTGCACCTCTGTTTCCCACTGTAGACTTTGTTGTGCATCTGAGCTATCAGCCTCTTTCAACCCTTGGTGTGCACTTATTCTTGAATTATTTTCGTGACAGCAGGATTCAAAGTGCTGAAGCAGGACTTAGGGTAGGGGGTGGGAAAGCAGGTCTGTGGATAACTCTTTTCCAAGCTCACTAGGCTTCGTAAGTCACTTTCATGCCATATTTTGTACTTACAGAATACACAGATATTGTGAGGTGATTGCTAAAGTTGTCAGGTCTAAATATACAATCCCATTAATGAATGACATGAACTGGAAATAGGTTTTATAAGTCTCTCTCCCATATTATGTTTGGAAAGCTCAACTTCTTGTATTTTAATATTGGGTTAATACGCTGCATAATAATAACTTGCATTTATACTGTGGCTTTCATCCTGCTAGATTGTAGAATGCTTCCAATTACAAGCATGACGCAGCACACAGATGCAACTGTCTCTGTGACAGGCATAATGTGGGCAACAGCAGGAGAGAAGAACTTCAGGGCTTAGGACAGTATGGCCAACCCCTAGACTTAAGCCACCAATGCAGAATTCTGGAGTCCACACAGAGCAGAGTAACTTAGTTTTAAGATAGCATTTGAAGTCCTAAAGCCAACAGACTTAGTCTTCTTTTAAAAAATGGATGACAGAAATCAATCCTGTGTGGAGATGAACCAGCATTTCCATTAAAGGTACCACCACTGAGGTACTCCAAAAGAAAAAAAAAAAAAGTATGTTACAAAAAAATCTGTTATGCCTAAAATCATAGTGAAATACACGATTCAATCATTACTATCTTTTCTTTCATGAGAGGAAGAGGATAGGAGGGGATAGATAGAGAAGAGAGGGGAATGGTTCAGAGACAGTTGGTTTCAATCCAAAGTAAAATTAGAACAGGTCCCAATTAAGTGATCAGTCTGAATTCTATTCAGATTTGCCAGCCCAAGTGGGTCCCAGTATCACTATTATGCCTGGTGTCATGTGACTAGTCTCACTGAGAGAACACAGTTTACACCCTGAAAGCTGATGGTATGAAGCCTTTAGCAAGAATAATTTCTACACCTGCCTTTTTTGGACACATTTCTTTTGGTGAGGGGGAGTAGTAAAGTGAAGCCCTGTTTAAAAGAAATGCCTTTTTGTGGAAATGTTGTTCTTGCGACAGGAAAAGGTAAAACAACAATTTCACATGTTACTCTTCCAATTGATACTAGTTTTGATCTTTTCAGCAGAAAATCATCTTCATGTAAGGTCAACCCCAGCTTTCTGTCTGCTGATACAGAAGTCAGTCCCAAGCATTAACATATAACCCTTGAAGTCAGAAACTAGGGATCCTTATGCAATTGTAACTTGGAATTTATTTTTTTAAACTCTTACTATAAACCTGACGCCAGATTTTCAAGACAGCTTAGCTGCCATCTCACTAGTAAATGAAAACGTCAAAAGTTACCAGTTACAGTTGTAGTTTTTTAAATCAGTCAAAGATGACAAGAGTTGCAGCTGCTCAGTACTTTTAAAAAAATTGGCCAAAATTTATAAAAGCCTGGGGTAAAATACTTTTCCCATGGGGATAAATACTCTTCTTCTGACTTGAGGTCACAATAAGTTGTAAAGGATTTTAAAATAGCTGTGATTATTGTCTTCCAGCTGTTAAGGCAGGTATATTCCTGGCTTCTTGTTCTTGTTAGATGCTATTAGGAGAGCAAGAGACAGTAATGGCTGTCAGAAGCAATAGAAAGCTGGAATAAACTATCAATAAAGGCAGACAAAGAATCAAACCGTACAGAAAAACAAAGGACTGGAAAAAAAAAAAAAAAAAAAGAGGGTTAAGCAACACTTCTCTCCCCTCAATTATTTTCATCTGCATTTCTTATTTAAAACTAAAATTTTGTGGCCTCTCTCTTTCCCACTCAGCTTCTGCCATCAAATGCTACAGAGAAACTATTTCAAAAATATTTCCACAGTCACACAGGATGACATTTTTTACAAGACTGGAGACCACTGTACATAAACAGGAGTGCTTCCACGCAAAACTCTTTATCTCCCCATCATCTGGGTAACTAGCAGCAATGAAAGTGTTTGTTTCTAACTCTGCACAAGTATTGTCTTCTGACACAGACCAACCTGTTATCACAATGCGTTAGCTTGCCAAGCATTGAGGATCAACACATTTCTGGCACTCGATGTGACCTTCTTCCTACACTCCATCTAGACCAGACCCTTCAATAACCACTGCACACGACAGGTACAAATTAAGAATGATCAAACCTTGGGAGATAATTTATAATTTTAATGGACATGTACATTATGCGTGTCTCAGAAATAAGAAACTGTAAAAAACTTAACTGATAAACAATGTCAAGTTTCAAATAATCCTTTTATGCTTTTAATATTTTAATGTCTTTTGGTGGTACAATTGGAAAGTTTATCACTTTTTCAGGGAGATTATCTCCCTGAAGACCACAGTAAAGCTATGAAGCTGTAAAAAGCAAACTAAGCTATCTACTTTATTTATAAAATGTGAATTTGCTCTCACCTCAGATGATGAATGCAGTCTCAAAGAGCAGTCCCTAATTTTGTGAAGGAGTCATTTGTGTAAGTAGCCAAATACCCAACAGATTTTCAAATGAAACCTAAACATGAACAGTGTAAAAACCTTCATTTAAACTTTAAAATAGCTTCCTCAGAGAGAGGAAGAACAGCACAAACCCATTTTGTAGATAATATTAAATAATCATTAGCAGAAATAGATTTAGAAATAAAACAGAGTTTATTGAAGTCCATCTATTACTAACATTATTAAAAAGGTGTTTGTATCAAAATTATCCATTATTTTTTATTCCTGTTATAAAGGTGTTCAGGGACAGGTTTCCACTATCAGAAGAAATATTATATCATTGATTAAGACTCCTTGCATCTTTCAATTTTCAGCAAGGCTTCTTCTGTCCTATAAAAGGCAGGTACTTGATCTGAGAACACATTACTTCAGAAATCTTTTTATTTTAAGAATTTTAAGCTTGAAACTAATGTGGCAGGTTTTAAAGCATTGTTCTAAATAGATTGACAGTTACTATTCACTAATGTATTTCTAGTCAGCACACTCAGGATAGATATCCAGAGGGAACAGAGGGCCCTAAAGACTTCTTGCTTCTTATTTTGGTCCAGCAATTCATGTAATTTTACTCTTTCTAAGTCACAGAGATTTGATTCCACACTGTCCGAGTTAAGATCCTACAAGGATGACCATTTTAAAAATTAGTATCAACTTCACTTTCAAAGCTTAATTATTAAAAATCAGGTAGTGAAAAGAATACCAACACTAAATTACCTTACTCTTTATCTATGGATATCAAGTCTCCACATACTGCTTTTTAAGCTTTCCCATAAGCTTTCTATGAGCAGCAATAGCCTCCAACAAATAATTGATTTAAGGAGATAATCTTTATTCTTCTAAAAATAGAATAATATATTTAGAAGAATATATAATAGAAGAATAAAATAATAAATAAATGAATATATAATAGAAGAATAGATTACCTAAAGATAATCTAAGGAGATTATTATTCCCAAAGTCTAAAACTACATGTTCAATTTCCCAACCATTTTTTGAAATCATAATGGTATGGAAAGCCAGTATCTACAGCTGTTATAACAGGTAGCTGGTAGAAGCTTACATGTGCCATATAAAGCCTACTTAGCAGATAAACCTTCAGTTCAACATGGCTGTGACTGTGACAGATGACATACAAGTAAATGGCGTCAGCATCCAGATTTGTCCTCATCTCAGTGAACACAGAATCAGTATAAGTAATTAGCTTGCTTATTAAGAGTTTAAAAAAAAAGAAGACAAGATGCAATAACCAGGTTGCATCCTCTCCCTGTCCCTACCTCAATACATCCCAAAGTAACTTCCATTTAGGTTCCAAGACAAAAAAATCAGAACAAAAAAGCATGTTTCCTTCCAGGTGCTGCTTTGGCCATACCTTTGTTTTCTGGCATAAAGCTTTACAGTAGCACAGGTGTCCCACAGACTCTTATTTAATCTCATGTAATCATAGAATCATCCAGGCTGGAAGTATCCTCCAAAGGTCATCTGGTCCAACCTCCCTGCAGTCGCAGGGACACCCCCAACTGGACCAGGTTGCCCAGGGCCTCATCAAGCCTCACCTTGAATAGCTCCAGGGGAGGGGCCTCAACCACCTCCCTGGGCAACCTGTTCCAGTGTTCCACCACCCTCATTGTGAAGAATTTGTTTCTAATATCCAATCTAAATCTGCTTTTCTCCACCTTAGATCCATTGCCCCTTGTCCTATCACTGCAGGCCTTTGTAAACAGACTCTCCCCAGCCTTCCTGTAGGCTCCCTTTAGGTACTGAAAGTTCTCTACCTGTGATTGCTGCAGTGTTGTAGGTTGAATGTAAGTATGCCATGCTATTCTAAAACGCACACGTTCTCAGAGCTGAAGTAAAGGTATTGAATATTCAGGCTGGAAAATTTTCTTCTGAACCATGAGGTCACAGATTTCAATTGCCTCTTTTTTCTGATCAAGAAATATTGATCATATTTAAATCATTTGGTCATCACAACTGCATTTGATTGAATGGGCTGCTGAAGTGGAAAGCTTCTACTTAGCCAGCGCTGCCAAGTGCCTCACAGCTTCTGAAGCAGCATAAAAGTGGCTGGAAAGCTTCTTACGTGTGTTTGCAATGTAAACCCAGAGGTGTCTGTCCTGAAAGTGGGGCAGGACTAAAAGGATAACAAGGAGATACCAAGCGGAGTCATTGCTTTGTTTCCAGAAAAACTGCTTAAACTTATTTCATACATCCACGGCTAATACTGGCTAATAAACAGTATTTGCAATGCTATGGAAGAGAACTGTCCACAGGAAGTGAGGAAGTGAGAATAATAAAGATAGGAAATTGCCATTGCATGTGTCCTTTTCTAATACAGTATGGAGATATGGCATAGTTGAACATTACAGTATTTGAGGTATTTATTCCAGAATACTATTATTATTTTTGTTATATTCATATTGAAAAGGTTACCCTCAATTTCCTTCACTCTATTGTTGGTCCTATAAAGGCCCAACTAATTGGTATCCAAACAGTTTAATAGTTACAGCACTTGCTGTTTTTATTGTGCCAGAAGCTTCCTTTGCAAACATTATCTAGTAAACTATTATGCTAGTAAACTAAATAGGGCCAGGGCACTGTGGCATGCAACTGTCCATATTATTTAATTGCTAGTACACTCCTTGGCATGGATTTGACTCATGGGAACTAGCACTCTTCCAGGCAACACCTGGGCACAGTTTGGAAGGTAAGTCAAGCCTGGGATGGTTCCCAAAATGCAATACAGACAAGGCTGATGTGTTTTAGTGAAGAAAGTTTAGCCACATAGATGTAAGCCATGCTCTGTCACTTGCCTTCAGGGCCAGACAGGGAGCAAGGGCACTTTTTATTTACTTTGTATAGATGTAGACATCGAGACCAATTTTCTTCTGACATCATTATGACTCATTCTGCTGAAACCAAGGAGTTACAGCAGATGTGTAAAAGTCAGAGAATCACTGTACCCGTTTGCTGTGTATTTCGGAGGAGGCATATAGGAGATGTGGCAATTATTGTCTTTTAAAAGTAACTTAAATGGGGTTAGGCCTACTTTACATTTGCCCACCAATAACAGACTCTGCTTTATTCTGATTTCTCGTCTCTTCTTTTCTAAATGCTTGTACGTAAAACAACACAGTTTATAATGTAAAGATTCAGTCTTACAACAAAGATTTTGGTTGCTTAGCTCTAACACCACAAAACAGGTTGTCAGAAATTCACAGTTTCCCTTACTTTTTAATTTGCTGCTTTAGGATATCAAGGAGTTTTTGTACCAGTTTCATTCATATTGACTAGCTTTGGTCATTAGCAGCATGGCACAATCCAGTATTACAGTCTGCTCATGAACAAAGGTTCACCCAACAGCCTGCTTACTTTATGTGCAACCAATTGGGGCACCATTCCTTTGCCTCTTATATATTCTGCTCAGATCATCTAAGAGCGAGCAGTGCCTGTTTGTTTGGCATTCCCACGCGTACATCAGAAAGCAAACACCTCATAGCCCCAGGATGCACAGTAGGTGACCTTGTGCTCAACTTGAGTTTTTGAGTAGATTTGATGTTTCCTCTGTGGAAAAAAATCTGTTGCCATGAGGGACAATTCCCCACTCTGTTATACCAACACATTGGAGGTAGCTCCATCAGTTATCAAAATTACACTTTAAGGTAAGAAAAAAACAAACACAAAACCAAAAAACTTTCTGTAATGACAAAATCAAGAGCAAATAGATACTGTGTGAGGAGAATTAGCCTTATAGATTTACTGTTGCTTGTATTTTCCTAACCCAGCAAAAATAAAAAGTATCTTCTGTGTAAAGAATACCTCCTTCTGTTTATTTGTGCATGAGCTACATGTTGCTCATTTCGGCTTCCTGATATTTTCTTCTCAATGTTATTGGTACGTAGCTGTGATGCTCTCATTCTGATTTGTACATTTTTACGCTTTCATGGTTTGTTTGGCTTTCTATTCATATTTTTTGAACTACCAGGCTGCTTTTCAGACCCAGAAGCCCTGCTGCTAACATGATACAGCAAGTTTACAATGCCCCAAATAAACGTAACAGAGATGGGAATCACACTCCCTTGCTCATACAAAATCCCACCCCAAAATGACCTATCTTTCACTCTCCCTCACAGACACATACACACAGCTGCACACAGTTAAGGATCCTTACATAAACTCAACCAACTAAATAACTCGGCCCTTCAAGCACAAAGAAATTCTGCTGTCTCATCAGCTACTCTTGGCTGATTCCAGCAAGCACCCTGTTTTTCACTGTGCTACCTTCTTCTAGTGCTACTCCACAGGCCCCACTTGTTCCCAACAGTACCTTTGGTCAAAGACATAAGTATATATACATATAAGAAGTCTCTGGGAGTGATTAATTCCTCTATCTGCTTTTCCCAGTCCAACCCACACGAACACTTCACAGAGCACTGTACAGACTCTCCAGGACTATCCCATACTGACTCACCATGCCCACCATGTGCTTCACCCAGAGACAACAGCAGATATTTAAAGGCAGAAGGGTCTCCCACTCATTTAACCTACTTCTTCATCTCTCTGTTTCCCAGGTACACTTGGTGGTCTTTCACTGAAGGGCAGCATTTGCTCGTTGCTGCTTTTTCACAACTGATATAGGATAAATTAAAAAGAAAGGCAGGAGAGAGGGAGAGAAAGATGGAAAGAGAAAAATATAATAACAGATCCTAGATCCGAGCAATGGGTAAGTTAAGGTAAAATTTTTAAATCTCAGGAAAAAAAGGTTTTAAGCTTAAGTTGAGTAAGATCTGATCTTTCTTTAATATAAATATGTCTCTGGTGGAAGTTGTAAGAGACTTGTGATTCTGTGTTGGGTTTGGTATGCCACTGTGAGAGTTTCTCCATATACTATAATTTATCAGAATAATAAACATAATTATAGATTAAATCCATTTTTTTCCAAGAGGAATTATTAAAAGGAATAGAGAAGACATTTGTACACTTAGAGTTTAATGTACTACACTAAAGTTTACAAAGAATACAAACATTAAAAATATGAGTACATTTTCTAAAGAATGGAGACTCTTGGATTACTGTCATTACTTTCTTAAGAGATAGGTTTGCTTTTCCATGAACAGAATGGAAAAAATATGTCTCCACAAAGTTTAAAAATTCAAACACCCAAAGACTGGGAAATGACAGAGCTAAGATTGTCATTCTAAAGGATTTTTTTTTTTAGTTAAATAGTTCCTGTTTTTCAGAGCAAGTAAAAATCCCTAGAATTTGATCATATATCCTCACATTGCCAAGACTGCTTATCTGCCAAACTGGAATCGTTTGTTCCACTGCACTAATTACTACCATGCAAGCATATGAAGCAACTGATGGCAGCAGTAGGTTATTGTCCTCTAGGTATATCAGAACTAGAGCAGAATGAGGCAGAACAGAAAGGTTGAGGCAGCCAAATATTGCCTGAAGACTCTGCAGCTGCCTCTGCCTCTGCTGCAGAGATCCCATGTCATGGCAGTCGGATCATTTCAACCAGACATTGAGCAGGTGACGCTAGCTCTGTTCCTTGCTTTTGGTTCCAAGTCTGGCACCACATGCCCCAATTTACAGAAACACAGGATCAGACACTCCTGCTAATGGCACCAGAAACTGTTTTGGACATAACAAGTTCCACGTAACACTAAGAGTTCTGAAAAATTTGGGATTATAAACTAATGGGCCCAAATTAATGAATCTTATTCCTGTTGTGCCTCAGTTTTTCATCAGAAATGAATTTTATCTTACCCAGTTACTGCAAGTGCTCAGGTATAATAGCAGCAGCAAACAACAGAGAGAAAGAATAAGAAAATTAATATTTTTTTCTTCAGTGGAAGATTGATAGGATTGTAGTTCTCTGGATCTTCTTTCTTGCCCTTCTTGAAGATAGGAGTGACACTGGCTTTCTTACAGTGTTCAAGAACCTCTCGCAGTCACTGCAACCCAGCCATCAGGAGTGGCTCCACAGTGACATCAGCCAGATCCCTGAGCACTCGTGGGTGCATCCTGTCATGTTCCATGACTTATGTATGTATGACCAGCTGATTTAAGTGCTCCCAATCTCCCTTCTTCACTGAGGGTAAGTCTTCCTTGCTCCAGGTGTTTATGTTGTAAACTAATGAAAGAACTGCTTCCTGATAATCATATCTTGTGCTAATGCCGAGTAAATAATACAGAATAATACATCGCTAAAGCTAAAATCAACATGTGATTGGAATGTTCTCACTGCTGCACCTACACAGCGATCTGCCCTGGGGAGCCAGCCATTTAGCTCAGAAGACAAATGTCTGGGATGACGTTTGCTAGATTTCACGGCTCTACTTCATTAACAGGAAAAAGAAAGAAAAAAAAAAGACTACGACTGTTCTTAGGTCTTATTTATTGTATTGCTGCTGCTGTTTTTGCATCATCTATGAATTTTATTAGGGATGAGAATTCCACTGCTCTGAGCACATATAATGCTATGGATTACTAGAAGTCCTAGGAGCACGTCATACACACAGTGAAAAAAAACATCTGCTCCAAAGAGCTCACAATTCACAGGGTAGGGGAGGAATGAAAAATGCATTCAACTAAAAGCCAAGAGAGAGCATGTCACATGAGAATCACAACAATATTCATTTGTTCACAGGTATAAAAACAAATAAATAGGTATTAAACTACTAAAAAATCTGAGAGAATAATGGATTCAGAAAAAAATAAGAGACGTACTTTGGCAAAAATGCCTTAAGAGGACTGTCAGGTAAGACAGAATTAAGGAGAAAAAAAGGTTTGGCATGCTGGAAAAAGACAGGTTTTGGTGCATACAAGACAAGTATTTTTCAGGTACAAATTTCCTTCTGCCTCTCATAGACCTTTCCTCTAATAATGATGGTAACTAAAAGACATGAAAAAGGCTAGGCAGAGAAAATACTTTATATACGCTTCATGCCCAGAAAACATTCAGTCTAACACTTCCCCTGCAATTTGTTCCTGTTTCATCTTCCATTTAATTTCTTGGTTGCATATTTTAACGGCGGTTGTCGCAACTGTGTTGATACTGGCAGCCTTACAGCTACGAAACCAGGGGCATTATGGAAGTCAGGCCTATGGTCTCAGGAGCAAAGGGAAGCAGGGGTTGCTTGCTGACTGCAGCACTCTCTGTCACCCCCGACAGAGTTCATTAAAGCCTTAGGGATGACCAGCCTTCTTGGAAGTAGGGCTAGTGTGACACTGGGAATTGCAGAAGTTGTGAACATGAGAACACTAGACATTTTAGTAAGAAACTCAGGACAAACACACCTGTCTTTTTCAGTTTCTCTTGATTCTGTCTTTTTTTTTTTTTTCAGCATCTATCTCAATATTCCCTTTCTTCAGAAACAAACATGCTTCTCTACATATTTTATAGTATTTGCTTACTTTCTAAAGCTATTCTGCTTGTGTATTCCCACTTGCAGGCAAGAATCTGCTCAGAATTCTTTAGACATTTTTAGAATTCTCCCCTGTTTCTTGTGCTCCTTCCCAGTACCCAGGTGTATTTTACCAATTCCTTTCATATTTTAGGACTTATTGACTCAAATATCCTGCCCCAGCTCACATAGAAATCATATGAACCACGTATTCTCAAACACCTGCCCTCTGCACAGTAAAGCAAAGAAGAATTCAAACAGGATATTGAACAACATTAAAAATAGACTGCAAATATGCAGCGCTAATTGACGTAGACTGCATGCTTGAACACTGTGCTTAATTTTGCCCGTCTCATCCAAAGAAGAGTACAGCAGAGAAACATATAGCCCCAGTAAGGGCAGTATGTTATGAGAAGCCTGTTAATGTTCCTAGTAGATCATGGGAGTAATAGGTGCATTCATTTCAGAGAAGAGATGGAAAACACATACTGTTCAGGGTGCATTATAAAAAGTAGCTAACAACGGCAATAAATTTTAAAACATTTGTATATCTTCCCACTCAGTCTGAGGACAAGAATATATTCCATAGTGCTGAAACAGTTTTACAGTGAATTAGTAGAAACTTTGAAAATAATATACTGTTAATTGTCTCATTCATTAGCAGAGATCACTGGAGCAGTCAAGACAGCAGCATCATTGTGCACACACTACACAAGTAGAGAGCATCAGACAGCACTTGCCAGGAAAATGGAGAGTCTGGAGAGAGAGAGCAGACAAAAGGCAGCCGAGGCAGTGAGCACACACACCAGCTGGGCCCATTTAGTTGTGGTGTCTTGGTACGGACGAATGAACTAAGTCAGAAAAAGGATAGAAAGACCAGACACCAAAAGAGATGAAAAGAGAACCAGGCNGAGCAACGCTGGAGCAAAGAGTCTGTGCGGGAGGGAAGAAGGGAATGGACACCAGAGTCATTCAGCTCCAGGCAGCAAACGCCCAGTGATAGCTACGTGAAGGTCATCGCTTTGGCCGCTTTGCAGCTGCTTCTACAGCCGGCAGTCTCTGCTGCTTCTCAGCCTTCCCCACGGCCAGTTTAGGGTGGACACTGGTTCGGGGGACACCACCTGGGTCCCAGCACCCCAGGCAGGCTACTGGGTGCAGGCAGCGTCAGGGCAGAGGTGACCATCCCTCAGCAGCACTCCCTGCCTTCCGCTCTGCATGTGAAGACTATGCATGGCCTTCCTGCAGCTAGGAGAAGGGATTTTAACAGGTAAAAGGGACTATAGATTAACAAGAGAATGAAAAACATCATGCCAAGTGACAGTAACCAGGACTAACAGTTGTCCTTGTGTAATTATTTAATAATTCAAAAAGTGGCTGAAGGAGACACTTTGATTTACTTAAAAAATAGAGGCGTTTTTAAGCATTTAAACACTTTATTCCCTAAGATTTAATGGTAAGAGGCCAGTGTCCAAGAGCGGTTACCAGAGTAGCCTGCACATTATCCTGGACATTTAGAATGACTACTACAAGTTTGCATTTGTTCTGTAAAGTCAAAACAAAGTTTTACAAATGACCAGGGAATCAGTAAAGCCCATCCCTACGACTGCCTGACATTAAATGTAGTGCATTATTCATTCCATATTAGCTCCATCTTCCAATATGACTCATTAAATCTTCTTTTCTATTCATATTCCTCCTTTACACCAACAGTACTTTGATCACCACATAGAGTAAAATACTGTACAATTTTTTCAGCAGTGTATAGAATAAGGGAATTCCCATTTGATAGCTAATATCCTGAGTTCCTGCAGGTAGTATATTAAGTCATCAGCATAAAGAAAGGTATTTTGCTGTCTTTCACAGTAGTCTCAGTATACAGGCTTACTTTACAAGCCTAAATTTTACTTAGATTATACGTAGCTTGATCAATGAAACAGCAAACAAGCTGTAGGCGATTTCCCCTTCTTGTTGCTGGTCTACTCCCACTAACCTGCATATAACAGAGAAGCCGAGAAGTCTGGGCAGAAAGTAGTAAAAAGGGTTTTCAACTAACATACTTAGGATAATTTTGGTTTGGAACCTGGAATGGTTACCAGCCTGTTCCCCTATGACTACATCCCCAGTTATGAAGACCCATTAGTCTTTGAACCAAGTGGTTCAGGTCCAGTGGCAAACAGCGTGGTGGGAAAGCAGCCTGGGAATGTTCTCGGGCACATTACAGCTAAGTTAATACTTCATTTAAGCTGCTTATCTGAAATCCATACTGTGGATCTAATGGAGGGATTTAGGACAAGAGAAGGAATGACCATGCAGAAGCAAACTGACAACTAACCAATTTCTAATACCTTTAACTACAGCCAAGGAAAGGGTTGAAGTTCGAAATGTTGAAGAAAAAATGCGAAACGCAATACTAAGAATAAACTGATCAATATTAAATTACATGCTGTTTGACCTACTGGATTAATCTCTTCCCTTAGACCATAACAGGAAAACACAACTCCTAGCTTTTGGATTACAGAGCAATGATCCGTGTGCACAAGCCACACAGCAGGACCACATCTGGAATGTCACACCTCATGGACAGACAAAAGGCTGTCATTTTGTCCTATAGACATTGCTGGGAGGGAAGTGGGACAAAACTTAGCAGTTGGCCTTTGCATGAAGAACCCAGTGTGATCCGAAGACCTATTTCAGACCATGTCTCACAGCACCGCAGGTTACAAGCTGCTCTCAACCCACTTATGAAAAAAGGAAACAACGTGTTTCTGTACAGTTTGGTACAGTTTCATCATGTGTAGCCAGCTGTCTTTACTTTTTTTGGTGGTCTTCTAATGGAGAAACCAATATTTAAAAAAATAAAAAAATACTGATCTTTGTTCATCTGAAACAAACACCTGACAAGCTACCAAACTATGAAGAAAACTACTGAAAAACTTGTGTTTGAACTGATTAAGTTTCGTGTGGCAGTTCTCCTTATAACTACTGTATGGCAGGTTTGTATTACACAAAACAAAGTATTGTAGTAAAACAACGATAATTAGGAAACTAAAACGTGATAAAAAGTTTCTGCTCTTTCTGAATCCACTATAAAAAGGTAAGTCTGGCAAAAGCCATAGCTAACAATAGAAATCATGTATTTTCACAAGCATTGAAATTGTCTAAATACCTCCTGTTCTCCACTGCTATGATCACAAGGCCATAGCAACCTATGCCTTGCCCAAGAATAATCAATGCCATTAGAGAAGTAGTGATACATCAGACTTCATGAACTACACGTAATGCATTAAGTGAAAAGTAAACGTACTCCAGGTTAGTACAACAGTTATCCATAACTCTGCTCAGACTGAGTGACACACTTGGGGATTCTCTAGGTGATTTCCCTGACTGCCAGATGAATCAGTTTCTGATCTCATTCAAGACTAATATAAATAACAGGGATTTGCCCCTCTCCACTACAGCTTACAGCTAAGACAAATAGACAGCATTGGTCACCCAGAAAGCACTTTTAAAAGGAAAGTTCAGAATGCCTTAGAGCTTAGAGCATAAAATCCAGATAGGTGAACACTGAAAATATTGCCCTAATTACTTCAGGAATGAAACTCACTTTATTTTTTAATAACCAAAGGCTAAGACAATTATTTCTTTTCAAATGACCTACAGCTAACATGTTTCAACATGGAATATGAAAATCAAAAGACAGATCAAGGAAATCCAAGCTGCAGTCAAAAGACATGAAGCAGCAGCACCAGCCTTTTAACAGCTCTCTGCAAGTTCTGGAACTTTTCTTGCGCCCTTTTCCTGTTTCTTTCATTCAAATCACACAAACATCTTGCTCAGAATACCACTCAGAGTTGATGGCAAATCCCACATCTGAGCGGCTCTAGAAATCATCCCCAGTTCTCAGCGCCTCCTGGCAGCAGCACTTTCTGTATGTCTGGCTGCAGCACTGTTCTTCTCACTTTGACACAGGTCATTAGGCTGAGTCTCCTTTTGGAACTATCACTGAAATGGCAGCCCCCAGGGATTATGCTGCTGCCAAATTCAGATCAAGGGAGTGAAAAAAACACATTTTCAGATCTTTTAAAAAGCTGCTTTTAAATTCCTTGTTCAAATATAGATTCTCGTTATGGTCCTGATCCTATACCCTGATTGTCCAAGGACAGGGCTGCAACTTAAATTCATTTGCCTGCAGGCACTCAATATTCCCTCTGAATATCCCTGCAATAATAACACTTTGCATGCATGTTCCACGTTTCGTCTGAGGAATTCAAAAGGGTGTTATAAACATCCAGGGACACATCCTGCTCTCTCTGCAGCAGTTAGAGACCCTCCCCCGCTGAACATCTAACACGCAGAGTAAAGAAGGCACTAATCTGTGGAGTGAGGCGCTCAGTGTGACCCTGCACAATGAGGTGGAAAACAGAAACCCCTGCCAATAAAACAGAAGCTGTGGGAGTTCATGCAATTTGGGATCTGTGGAATATGAGCTGCCAGCCTGTTTTTATGAAAATGATTTGTTTTGCCACCCAGCCCTCCTTCTGGGCTTGTCTGTGCACATCCAGGACTGTAACAGACCCCAGCTCTTCTACCCGTGCTCCAATCTGGCCAGACACAAAGCAGATTCGGTCAGAGATTAATTAGCTCAGGCAGAAGATCGTACTAACAGAGCCCTAAGAATGGTGGGCCAGACCTGGCTGACATCCAGTCAGCCTGGCCAGCAAGCAGAACGAGCCTGGCTACACAGGCTGGTGCTGCTCGACGTGCAAGCTGTGTTTCACCACCTTAGGACTACGTAGAAATGATATGTTCTTTATGGAGATTTCAAAAACAGAATCACAGGTGTTAAAAGAAAACCCAGCGCAGACAGCGATAGAATCCAGGATGTGAATACTGCTCTAAGGGTGGGCATTTGATAAAAATGCTCAACACAGTCTAATGATTAATAACCACCTGAACCCCAGGCCCAGTTTTGTACTCCTACGGGGAACTACAGAGACATCTCCCTTCTGTAAAGAGGCTGGATTTTGCCCCGTTACATGTGACTTCTAAGTAGGAAGGTGGGAACAGCAGATGCACAGATTTAGAAGGTTCCCTGAAACTGGTGTGTGTCAGTAGAGAAAGGGATCATTTGTGTAGTCTGCACAGCTCCTGGTTGGCTAACTCAATGCCTACAGCTTAACACTGCATAAAAGTTTTGCTGCTAATTGGCTACCCATTTCAGCTAATTCTTTGCTGCATGAGCTAACCGGGTGAGGAGCCAATTTTCACAGCTTCCAGGGTTTTACATGGCTTTCCACGCTGCAGAGCTACAAACTATTCTTTAATTGAATTAAACACTTAATTGTGCTCATAAACGTGGAAAGAATACACCCCCCCAGCAAAGAAATAGAAATAGATATCGATCTGTAAGCTTGAAACCTCCTTATTCCCAGTTTAGTAATAATACTTATAATTTTGAAATTTTGGTGATTGTCAGGTGGCTTTTTTTTTGTTGTTGCTGTTGCAGAGATTTTGAATAGTAACTATTGTCTGGGGCTTAGAAAGATACAAATGACTAATTGTTTTTCCATAATTTATGTTAAGTAAGTATTTAAAAGGTAATATGCAGATTTTAAACGCTCTCACTTGAGCTTTATGACAGTGAATGTATCACAGCAGCAGAGTGGTTACACAAAATGCTGCAGGTCATTATGGATGGAGTACGCACACGGTCCTACGCTGTTACTTAAAAGTTGTAATACAGCAAACTTAGTCCTTCCTTTCAGTGGTGCTATATAGAGTTTCTAAGACATCCTTGAACTTTATCCCGAGCAGAGATAATAACTGAGGGGTACACGTACACGATCACACACTGACACACACAAGCAGAGATAACCTGAATTAAAGAGGCACTGTGGAAATCATTTTGGTTTTCTTACTATTGTTTTTCCCATTATTGTTCTTTGTGGGGGAAAAAAGTGAGACAAATTAAAACTGAAAATTCCACAGATCTCATAAAATTTCAGTGCAGAAAATATTATTGCAAAGTAAAGAAAGAGAGATGGGAGGACCAAGGGAGAAAGTAATGGGACTTTTAAGGACAAAATGTATAAAAAATATAGTTTATGTGGTGCATTGAAGTCCTCCTGAATTACTAAGAGAAACTCCCCTTGTGTCCCCAGGTGCTTTACAAGGCTTGTGTAGTCCATACCAGAAGTTCTGGATGCTTTGTGCTAGAATTGCATTTGTTGACAAAGCACAAATTTAAAAAGACAGGCAAAAGAGGTCTATGTGACTAGGGACTGATAAGGGTCTGCAAGGCCTTTCACCTTTACGTTACTAGTTCAAATCCAACCTAGTTAAAGTAATGCCTAAAAGCTGTCAAGGTCTGAAAGCTGTTCAGAGGCCTATGTGAAATGAATGCAACAATCTTCGACCAGCTCCCTGTGGAATAGCAGTCAAATCAGAACTCTTCTTCCTACCTGCTTTCAGGGTGACTGTTTAAATTTCAACAAAGATGGGGGGGGAGGGGGGGGAAAGCTTCCACTATGTGTCTCTGTTAAGAGTGCAATGGGATTGCGGCTCCAGTGCTTTGCAGTACCATACACATAATCTGCAGATCAGCACAGCTTCATCCAACAACTTTTACTCTGAAAAAAACAAAGGTCTAAAATCTCAATGCCAGATGAGGCAACACCACTCAAATCAGAGGAAGGCTCAGGGACCATTTTTGAAGAAAAAAGGCTACTGAAAGACACATCCAATAAAAAGAAAGAAAAAAAAAAAAAAACAACAACATAAAACCACAAATACTTCTGATGAGCTTTAATTAAAGTCAGTGGATAAAACAAAAAATACAAAATAATATAATTGGGAGGCCTATAAAACTTAAAGCAAAATAAATGTCCATTTATTTAACATGCTTGGTTTGCGTTGTGTTTTATCACTCAACCCATATTGCCCTTCTCATTGCTCATATGTTTTTGGCCATTTTTGAGAAAAAAAAAAAAACCAAAACTGTAAAAGACTTAAAAATTATGTTAAGGGATTTTAATTCATATGCAGTCTCTCTATTCTCATAGTATCTCAAATGCTCAGATGCTTTTTGAAATGAAAAAGCTTTTCAAAATAGAAACAGCTTGGAAAAGGAATTCACCACCCTCCTCTTTACCCTTACTCTCTCCTGTCTTTCACACAGCCAACTGTCTGTCCCAGGAATCAATACACATATGCTTACACCATGATACAATTAAATTTGTTCTGAGCATTTACTTATGTTTCAGCAGCTTCATTGACTTCTGAGCTTGGAAACATTTTATATTTTCTACCATATTACTGGCATAAATGTTGACTTTGCTAAGCTTATTTTTCAGTCTCAGAAGCATATTTAATCTTGTGATGAAAAGCAAGAACACCAGGTGAACAGCATGCAAATTTTCAGAATCCTGTTTGCCTTACAGGGACAGTGATTTTTTTACTGCAGATTTAATGTGACAACACAAATCTGGCATTATGGCATTGATTAATATCTATCAAAACACAGAAACCCAAAGCAAAGGACACATCCTTAGTTTCCTCTGTTGTGCAGTGATGTACAGTAACACTAAGCTAAACTCAGAGATATCAGAAATGGTGGATAAACAATATAGCAGTGATTTACATTTTACATGCTGAGTGCAGCAGAAAGGCAGGATGATGTTAAAAAATAAAACTACTTGACAGTGAAATTTAAGACATTATGACGTGGACTTCCTGAGATCAGTTCGCCTACTGTAACTTTTCAACCTTTTACACCAAACTACATAAATTGCACCATATTCACACATGCTTAAACAATGCACAATATACCCACTCATATACAATATTTTCATAGATGAATTATTTTTATTATTATATTGCCAAAGGTTTATAGCTAAAACTGTGTAGGCATCACACCAGCTCCATAGAACTTATGCTGTAGTACTTTGTGTAGGTACACCATAACGGAACTTCAACAGATTACTGCTATGGGATCAAGAACCACAGCTTAGATGAGTTATGAAGAAAGGAATCTGAAATATTTAGACATAGCCTTGACAGGAGGATCTGAAGAGGCCTGAGTCAAAGATAACATCTGTATTATTGTCCTGACAGACAAGATGGTGACTGAGAGAACAAACAGTAATGAAGGTCTAAGAGGGAAGCCCATTTTTGATCATGCCCGTCTTAAGCTCCTATTATAATATCTGGAGCACTGGTGTGTATGTGAAGCAGCAGCACAGAGATGTCAATTGTACTTATTTGTGGATAAGACTATAGAGGTGATATGTAAAAGGAGAGAAATGGATCAGAACTAAAACTCCTTAGGATTTTGGCAGAAGTCAGACGAGGACCCTTCAAAGGATAAACAAAAGGAAAATGGTGAAGGATTTAGGAAGTAAACAAGTAAAAAATGGAGCCGAAGATAAAAGGTATGATGAGATTTAAGAAGATCAAAACTGACAGCGTGAGAGGAGGACGAAGAATTGGCTAAAAGAGAATCATTAAGTAATTTGGTAAGAGCGGTTTCAGCTAACAAAGAGGTCAGAAGCCAGTTTGAAGGGATTTATAACAGTACTGAAGATCAGATGCTTTTAACATAACAGAATGTGAATACATGAACAGCACATTGAGTGATCTTGGAGCAATGGTGGGAAGCAACAGAGAGGGAAAAAGAGTCAGGATGGTTTTCTAAGGGTTGGGAATGTTGACAAAGACTCCTGAATTACCAGAGGAAGGAGCTAGAAAGACAAGGTCAAGAGAAAATCAAGACAAAATGACAGCAACTGTAAGAGAGGCCATGAAATAGGGCATAAAGGGATCATTGGGGGAAAAAAAGAGGTAGAAGGAGGAATAGATGAGAAACATCTATGTCTGCATCAAATGACTAGTAGAACAGTAGCATATCTAGCTAGCTGTATAAAAACAAAACAAAACAAATCACAGTAAGGGCAGGTCAGGGTACACAAAAAGATGGAGTCTTGTGGAATCTGGAGCTTCCATCCTTGGAGACATTCAAAGCAGCACAAGGCTCCAGGCTACTTGATCTACCTTTGAAGCTTGCTCTGCTTTGAGCAAAAGGGTGGACTAGATGACCTTCAGAGATCTGTTCCAACCTGAATTACTGTGTAAGAAGGAGAGAAGGGGAGATAAGCTGGAGACGTGGAATAATTATTTCACAGTTTATCAGTTTGGGGGGTGTGAAGGAATCATCAGGATTTTAATACAGCTTGATGTACAACAGGGGCCCTTAGGAAAAGATTTTCAAAGGTACTTTCCCATCGAAAAGTACAGGATTGCTTATATCTAAGTCTCAGCAACAGAGACGAGATTTCCTATATAAGCAGCTTAGAAGTCTGGGCCCTTTATAAAATCCCAGACAGTGCTGTACATGTCTTAAAGAATAGGAATCACCTTTGAAATCTGACCTCAAGATACCAAGACAAATGGATCCAAACTGAAAACAAAAGAAAACTGAAGGGAAAACTAAACATAAATAACCATCTAATAATTATATTTTATACCAAATTCACCCTATTCATGCTTTAACAGTTATTAATTTCTAAAAGAAGTATAAATAGGTTGGAAACTTTTTACCATAGTTGTAAGCAATATATTTCTGGAAGTTTCTGCCTTTCAGATTATAATGTCTTTTTTTCATGAACATGAAACATTCTTATGTTAATCATCACACCAAAATTTCAGAGTCCTTTGCCTCTCTGGAAATGAGTAAATATGCTAGCAGTATGGGATGTAGGCAAATCTTTCATCAAGATTAGATTCACGTAATAGTTGACATCAGAGAGATGTACAATGGGCTATGTGAGTAAATCACAATTCCAGATTCTATCCAGATTTTGTAAAATTATGAGAAAGGAACTGTGGCAGTGGTGCCAGGAGTGTACTATTAATAGTGTCAGATTCCCATGTTAGTTAACATTAGTTTTCTTCCAAGGACAGAACAGATGCAGGAGAAGACCTGCATTTCTAAAGGCATTTTGCTGCTAAATTATACTTTATGTGTCTGTGCTCCCAACCAAAATACACAGTCTGAAGTTTTAATGTCAAGTTGTTGGAAGTATTGAAACAGAGACCCAGCTTCCTGACTATGCAGAAAAAGAGAATAAGGATCACATCCTTAGTATAGGATCTTTTCTGCAGCAGCACTCATACAGTTAAGAGCAGTTTAGAGGTTGCTCTAATCTTTTACAGCTGTTTACAGCTGTCACAGTACTACTGGTACTTGGTCATACAATAATGAGTACATTCCATACCAATTACTAACACCAAGTAAATGCAAGAAAAATGGTGACTGGAACCAGCTTTGTGCATTCCAATTAATATCTGGTTGGAATATAATCTGTTGGGTTTATGAACTGAAAAGTCAAATTCTTTTGGAACATTAAAAAAAATCAAATTAAGAGCACCATTTGCTAATGTTTAGCAACTACAGATAGAGTGTCAGCAAGTTTTACTGCTTATTCAAAAATACATATTCCTCAGAGGTGTCTTGTAATATAAAAAGGTCTCTGAGTAATAGTAATACAATGAAAACTAAGGGGAACATGATCTTAAACAAATAACGTATATAGGAGTAGAAAAATGCTCTCTTACCCATTCTGTATCAAAGTCACAACCAAAGCTGCTTATTTAGGTAACAAATGGCTGATTTTCTGATGTTGACACCTGGCCTTAACAACATAAGAATTAGTATATGACTCCAGTTGTATATGGAACTCCTTGCCAAATTACACTAAAAACATACACCTTCTGACTGAAGATAATCCCTCCTTTGTATCAATGTGTATTTCATTTAACTTTCCCCAATTTTAGCCTGGTTTGTGCTGAAGTACTCTATATGCATCATTCAAACAGAAACAAAACAGATAAGAGTGTTACACATCATTAGGGAGTGTAAACTCAGTTACGGTGGACAAAGCCCCAAGCATCCTAAAGCTTCACTGAGAATTAGAAATAGATTTCTGTCTCTTAGTTTTCAGGAAATGAAAGGAAAGAGCTTTCTGATCTTAGATAGCCTTGGCACTGATAAATAGAGTAGTCACTGTGGGACTACTCACATAAATAAGGTTGTAGAATCAGGCCCGTCATTCTTAATCCAAAAACATCACTTTCCAGATTCAGACCAAGCGAGCAGAAAATTTGATGGTTTTTATTAAAAATGTAAAAGTATGAACTAGAACATATTTTCCAGGGAAAAACAAAACAAAACAAAACAAAACAAAACAATACTGGAAAGGAATATTTTTATTTGAATGCAGTAGTCTCTTTCTTTAGTTAATTAGACTATCTCAAGGAATCAGACAATGTCATCATGGTGCCTTATATGAAATCCAGTAGCCATAAAGGTCCTTTTTTGCCTTTCCATGTAATACACAGCTTTGTACAAACCTAGTGGATGGACTGCCTCTGCTAGCTCTGTGAAAATTGAATACCTTTTTGCACTGATCACAATTCCTGGTTTACATCGACATTTTAAGCTGTAATTTGGCAAGAAATATGGTCAGCTTGAGACTTTATCCCATTTTCCTGAACTGTACACAAAGTAGACTGATTTTACATGCCTGCATCTACTTTGTTTAACATAGTTCAGTCTTGGTTGTTACTTTTCTGAGGGCTCCTTTTCTTGACCACCAGCTGACATCACCTGGGATCTACAAAATTCCTACATCCTGGAGAAGGAAGGGATTGTTGCTGTTTTTCTTTGTTGTCCAATGTGACCTAGCATGGACAGGTTCTTAGTCTACAAAATTGTTCTCAGCTATCTCTATACAATGCTCTGAGCTATTCTTCATGCCATATTAGGCAATATTTAAGACCAACGTGAAATGGGAACTGCACAATATGCTCAGAGCTGCGTGAGCCATTGGTAGCCATCCAGGCTGTAACTGATCTAGGTTTTATACACTTTTAGTATTAACTTTTCATAGAAAAATTTGTGAACTTTGACATAAACGTAACCCATTATCCTTTGTGTGAGCTACAATCTGGCCATGCTTTTGTGCAGGTCTGACACCAAGGAAAAAGACTTGCTTTCAAAGTGGTTGAATTCTGCTGTTAGAATAATTCACCCCCAGAAGACAGATGGATCTTCCCATAATAGAACTAACTTGGAAAAATTTTCTAATATCTCAGCATAGACAACTGTGAAATACATCCCTAAATAAATACACCTGAGTGATGAAGTAGTAAAGACTCAGTAGCATCACCAGATCTCACATCTGCCTTGGACTACCCCAACTACAGTGTAAAGTATAGCGTAAGCGTAACAAGTACAGATACAGTCAGTGCACAGCTCAGTTCCTCTCTTACAACTAGGCTGTTCATAACTCCTCAAGTAATTCCTCCTGAGTTAAGAACATGCCGTGTAGATCAAAGAGCTACTTCACACAATTCAGAGACTCCTGCTGTGAAAACAGATGCACATACCTTCTTCTCCATAGAGTAGTTATATATTTACACTGTATTTGACTGTTATTTCCATTAATCTTCTCATTGGTATATGCAGTCTCAACACCTCACCACCCTCATGCAGCCCAGAAGTCCCTCTACACCGACTTAGGGCCTAAAGGTCAAAGGAAAAGGAAGCTGCTGTGCACAGAGTAATAGGCTGCAGGAAAACAGATTTAAAATAAAAAGGCAAGATGGAGGGAATTCTGGAGGAACAGGAGCAGCAGTAAAATATGACCAGTAGCACATAGCTGTGAGAAGCTCAAAGTTTGGAAGTAATGGAGGACAGAAGTAAATCCACCACCTTCTAGTATTTTAAAGTCAGGATCAAATAATGATTAAGCCATCTGTGGCTAAAGAACAATACAAGAGTATGCAGATTAAATTATCCAGCCTGTGTTAATCAAGATACTATACCAGATAAACCAGCGATCCCTTCTGGATTCAAACCTTATACAAGTGTGCAGTAAATACCCATCCCTGGAAGCATTCAAGGCCAGGCTGGACGGGGCTTTGAGCAACCTGCTCTAGTGGGAGGTGTCCCTGCCCACGGCAGCGGGGTTGGAACTCGATGATCTTTAAGGTCCCTTCCAGCTCTAACCATTCTATGATTCTGTAAGTAAAGTGAACTAAGAGTATATGGCTCTGTACAAATTCCATAGATTGGTACTGCAGCATTTTTCTGCACAGTCTCTGTCTAAGCTATTACATCACATTAACAGTCTGTTTAGTGAGAAAGAGATTGACCTGACCAGCTGTTACTGCGATGTGTACAAAGGTGCATCTGTAACTCAAATAACCAGTAGGTCTCATTTCATTGCAGAATTCTGGGCTTGCGTACATGCAAAGCTTCAAAAGTCTTGTTTCATCCAGCAGAATTTGTTTGGATTCAAGACTGATGACCAGATGAAGTGTGATCAGTAATGGAGAGAAAAAGCAGAAATGTCTAAGTAGAAGCAGACATTGGTCTATTCTCCCAAGTAACAAGTGATAGGACAAGAGGAAATGGCTTAAAGTTGCACCAGGGGAGGTTTGGAATGGATATTAGAAAAATTTTCTTCACAGAAAGTTTTAACAAATATTTGAACGAGCTGCCCAGGGAAGTGGTTGAATCACCACCTGTGAAGATACTTAAAAGACATGCAGATGTGGTGCTTAGGAAAATGGTTGAGTGGTGGACTTGACAGTCTTAGGTTAATGGTTTGACTAGATGATCTGGGAATGTCCCTTCCAACCTAGACAATGCTGTGATTCTGTAGTTCTAAAGTAAGTATCAGGCAGGACTGTAAGTTTGCCTGGAACAGGGTCATGGTTTCCTATATTTAGATCTAAGTCCAAATTTTGAGCAAAGAAAATGAAACCCATGTAATGTTGTCCTAGAGTGAATAGAGGCTCTGCTCTCAAATTTACAATGACATTTACATGAAGGCAGTTCTGATTAGTTCCCTGCTGTCCGAGGGAAAACAAAGCAGAGAGGAAAGACAGAGGAAGAGCCAACATTTAATAGTAGCATTTGGTACAGGCATGCAAAGAGACAAGCAATGGACAGTTGGAGGCACAGAAACTGCAAAAAGAGCTTGACGATGGAGTTCTGGCTGGAGAGACAGTGGGAAAGAGAAGGACGTACAAAAGTCTGGTAGTCTAGCCCTGGAGGAATGAGGGATGAAGGCATATAGACATTGACTGTAGAAGGGCACTGAAGACAAGGAGGTAACGAACAGGTACTTGGGATGTGCTCAGGGTAAAAAGAGAGAATCACACACGACAAGAAGCCAGTGGGGCAGTGAGAAACAGAACTGTTCTGCTAAGGACAGAGGACTGGGTTATACACAGAGTTATAGCAGGTGAAGAGAAAAGGGGTAGAAAAGGTCATTGAGAATTGAGCAGAGAATAAATAATGACTAAAAAACCTTTTTGGGATTTCTGGGAACCGAATTTCAGTTTCTCACAATTCCTGTGCTGTCAGCAAGTATCTGTGGAGCCTGATGGTAATGAAAAAAGTATCTTCTATCTTATTCCTCCAGCAGTAGTTTTCACAGCAGATTATTCCATGCATCTTCTTTAATAGAATAATGGTATGACATGGTACAGGTGATTTTAAGGTTCCAAGCACCTCATAATTCAGATGGGCACTAAGATATTCTTACAGGTTTCTATCTTTAAAATGGTGTGCACTCTTAATCTTTTCCTTTGTCTCTCTGTTTCTTTCTTTCTCCTTCTGTCTTTCTCTCTCACACACACATTTTTAAAATAACTTTTTTTAACATGAACAAACCAAGGACAAAGATGTCAGAGTCAGGTTACCTTAATTTTTCCCCATCTTGTGAATGGGCATCATGATAGAGACTAATGGCATGACTCATGTAACGTTTTTCCCAGAATACACCTGCCTCACACAGTGCACAAGATGGCCTGGCTGTAAAGATGAATCAAAACTGCATACTGACAAAAAGTTCATTTTGTGAAGAATTTTGAAGAAATGCACTAAAAAATGGGACAGCATTGCAAGATGAGAAAGACTGGTTAAGGTAATTGGAATGTCAGCCGAGTCTCTCTCCTTGCCATAAAGTTCCCATGGTAGTCACTCAAACCCATTTTTTTACAGGTGGTCACTAAGAGTATATTCTTCATTTTCTGTGTGACTCACTGAGATGAGGCATTTGAATTTGCAGAAGTGATGAGTGCGCAGAGACACAGCTGGAAACAGGAAGACCTGAGTTGGAAAACTTCAGTCTAACAGTAGTCAAGGCTTTTGGACCTAAGCACCTCAGGCTGTTTTTTTTTAGATTAGTGTCACCTTTTGATCACAGTTCTTCTGGGCCACAGTTCCCCAGCCATAAATCGGAAATCACTTTGTCATCCAATCTCAGGGGCCTGCAGTAAAGTTAATTTAATGTTTGTTCATCACTTAGATGCCATAGTGATGATCACTAGGAAAATCCCGAAAGGAAAATGATAATAATCAATAATTCTGTCTTCAGAGCAGGGCTTCAGTACTCTGTAGTAAACGAGGTGTGGGGCTGTGCACTAAACAATGTCAAGAAAACAAAATATTGAACAGCTGATCATTAAGTGACTATCTTATATATATATATATATGTATATATATACTTTGAACTGAACGAGGAAAAGGTTTTGAGAGAAAAATAATCTATGATCATATAATTAAAGAAGTCTTCATACCATATATGCATGGGGGAGATTAAATTAACTAGCCCTGTCTAAGTTAATACTGGCATGTATTAGCTTTTGAGTGTTCGGACTATTTAATGTAGATTCTCAACATATAAGAAATAACTGAAGATCCTGCTGAGTTCTGATTAAAAGACATATTAACCATCTGTATTTTTTTCCTACAGTTCAAAACAGGATTTACTTTTGACTATTGGAAATACCAGATTGGAATGCCTTATAACTGGGAATACTGAAATGACTATTTCATTACCAATTTTTCCTAATTTCTAGAAAAAATTTGCATCCAGATTTTAGCCAAAATTTCCCTTTAGCACCATAAACAGTGGAAGAAGCACATTACAGTATAGGGACAATGCTCTATGTTATATACAATTGCAGTATATCATATATATACAATATACAGTAGTTCCTGCTGCCTACCATTGTCACTTGAATTAATTTAACTATATGAGTTCAACAAGAAATTTCTGACTGATTCTCACAAGCAAAAAGTATCTTCAGTTTCCGTTAATTTCAATGTGTTCCTCAGGACCCCAGTAAGTCAGACTGCTAATAAATATATAAAAAGCATGTGAAGAAGGGTCAGTTTCAGTGAATGCCTACCATCACAGAATAGGAGAGTTCCGTGATGGATTCTGCACAGGACACAGGAAATCATCGTAAGACATTTCTCCCTTCCTACAAATTCTCCACTCCTCACCAAAGACCACTGGGTCTTCATTATTGTGCATGCTACTGGGCTCACAATTTAAACAGACTGTCTGCAGTTTTGTAGGACTGTAAGTAAGAACAGGAGAAAACCACTGTCCTGTTAAACAAGCCAGTATTTTGGTATTTTTCTGGTTTGAACGTAACCGCAGACCCTTTCTGCTGGCCATTCCCTTACTATACAACTTCCTTGTTTGCATTAAGCGTAAGTTTTATGTGACAGTATTCCCTGAAAAGAATGAGTTAATTAATCACTATAAAAGAATTTAAGAAAATTATGTAGACTCCTTCTGACCCTGAAGGGTTTTCTTGTAAGAATTAACCATTAGCTTTTTGCAACTTGTAAATTACTGTTGAAGAAAGCACAGCTTCTTTAAACTTTGTAAAATGGATTTAAATATTAGGATATTTATAAATATTCATAAAGGTAGAAGGTAATGCCCAGAAATGAAGGCTCACATTTAACAGATTTTGTGAAATACTCCAACAAATTATTTACTTAACCCATTTTGATTTTCAGACAGGTTAGACATGTAATTTCCATGGCAACTTCAGTGCATATCCTTAGATGCTCACCTTTACCTAACACCTTCCACAATCTGAACTTCAATTCAAATATTTTTGACATTCAGTATTCTATGCCATTCTATGCCTCTCTAACAAAAGAAACTACTAATAAAATATGAAAAGAGTTTTATAGGACAGGATAGATTGGCTGCATTATTTCGCTGAGCATTAGCATTGCTGTAGCTTACACCACTCCAGAAAATTCAGGGATTGCAAAAGGGTGATATTACAAAAAGGAAAGCTGAAGATTAAATTTAGACATGTACACGCTAGCACTGTCAAAACTCCCAATGTAGTCAGTGGATATCTAGTCAGTAAAGTCAGTGCTGCCTAGAAAGAGGTTCAGGTAAGTCATCTACTGTCCCAGCTCCATTGACTAAGGGTGCAAAACATCTGCATTTAAACAACTTTATTTTGGCATCTTAAAACCTCAAAGAAAATACCACACCAAATTTTGAAACCAAGCCATCACTTTTAGGTTTTGTTACAGAGATGACTGGGAAAAAGATGCTGAGATAAATAGCCAGTAGAACCCTAAGAGATGTGGAGCCAAAACATATTTTTATCAGTCCTGTTCAAATATAAACAACACTGAGCCAAATCAAACCTTCACTTCCTCTTTTTCACACGGATGAGAGCTTTCGTTTGTGAAAACTGCAGGCTCCATGGTTAGATACACCTGTACATCTGATCAATTAACTGCCTTCCATTTGAAATATTCTGTCATTTAAAAATAATTGTGTTTCATATCAATATATGGAACCAGAGATCATATCCTGTCCTATGAGTTCCTTCCTTACTTCCATTTGCAGTCAAAGATATTATACCTCACATTTGTAATACAATGCTACATATTTAAGGTAAAATCTCAGTTTTAAACGATTCTGGGTGTTTTGTTTTTTTTTTCAGCTTGCACTGCCTGGCTTACCACAGCTCAAAAGAATTATATCCTGTGCTGATGAACAGATAGACTATATACAAGATTTTGCTTTTCTAATCTCTTATATTAAGAACAGTGAAATTTTGCACAGTACCAGCTCAGTGGGGACTTCAGAACATGCACTGTACACTCATGTTCATAAACTTCAGGAGGTTAAGTTCCTGTCTCTCCTGCATCATTTACTATACTTTACCTCTTAAACTTTGGATCCCTTGGCTTTGCATTTATAATCAAATCAAAGATAAAGTGCTTGTTACCATGGAAATACTTTTTCACTCTGAAAATGTTCTCACATGGGCATTTCTTTGGGTGTCTACAAACCGTAGCAATCATCATCCTCTCTCATAATTGCTACACTTTTTTTCTTAGCAACTTTTAGATACCGCACACAATATACATTCAGCAGCAGATTTGCAAAAGGCTACAGGGGCAGAAGGATTTCAAATTTAAGTGCAATATTTAATATTTTTGATTGCCTTGATCTTATTTTACATACTAAATAAACAGTACTGACTATTTCAATGATTCTGCCAATTTCACAGCGCACTTTGCAAGTTTTCTTAGCACAGTTCTGGTAGTGCTGTCTTTAAAATTAAATGCAATTGCTTAACGCAGACATTTGGATCTTACTTACAACACTTGGATCTATAGCAAATTGTTTTCAGGCTGATCAAACAAGCATGTTCTATAGCTATGAATCTGCTTTTACCTTTAATAGTAAAATAAACTGATTTTACAACACTTGTACTTACAAAGCAATTTTTATTGCTGTTTACACATTTGAAACTACAGCTAAATGCTATAAGACAGGGAAGACAGAGAAAATGAAGTATTTAGCCAACATTTGCATGTGCTTCAACTTAATTTCATGTTTTCATCTACAAAATCCATCGTAGTCTTGTTCCCAATTCATTTTGGAAAACACACTGTCCATTTAAATGGTAAAATACAGATTTTGGCCAAAAGGCATCACTACCTGAAAACAGCTAATCTGTTGCAGAGTAGAAATTAGAACACTGGTCTTCTAACATGAAGTTTCTTGCTTAATCTCAGACAGTTCTACAGACTGTATTTCTGAAGCCTGAGGGGTTTTGCATTTATTTACTGAAGTACATTTGAGATTATTTTTGGCATCTTTACACTGGGTCATGAAACAGCATGTTTTGGCACCTGCTAGCCTCACTAGCAATCTGCTAACTCCAGGCTGTCATCCTTGTGCTACTCCTGGGTATGCATCTGACAAAAGTCTTGCAGGTTTGCTGGGATCTGGATTTTTGCAAACAATGGGAGAAGAGCAGCATATGAAAAAACTGCATCAATTTTGAACTGAGACAGGTCTTCATTTGTTGATTTTGTATTTTAAATATATATCAAATAATGTTGCTCATTCCTGCATATTCCATTTTATTGCTTTTGGTCAATACTTACAACAAACACAACCAAAATAAAGCAGAGATCCTTTCTGCAAAACTCATTTGTTAGCACTTGAAAATATTCACTGTGGGGACTTTCAGGTATATTGCATTAACCACCTCATCTACCAGGGAGCTTAGTAAAACACAGGCACTAACAATAATGATTACGATGGGGAAACAATTAAAATTAGTCTACCGCCTAAATTAATTGCGCATCTTCACTTCTCTGTCTACTTGTCTCCTGTACATATAGATTATTAGCAGAGACTAGTTCAAAAACGATGCTATTATGGAAGCAGTGGAATAACTGATAACAGTTGTATATAAATTACCTATTCACACAACAAAGTCTACTCAGTTTCACATCTTAAAATATTACATGGGAGAAGACAAGGATGTAATTTTTTTTTACATTTATCACCTCATGAATATGACTACGGACATGCATCCCAGTGCAGTGAAACCAGGAGCTCTGAAGGAAGAGGTGCTTCCTGAAAAGTAGGATATTTTCCTCTGACTTTGAGCTCTGACTTAGATCCTACAGACATAGAGTTCATTTCACTTAACTTTAGATACCTGCAAAATGGGCATCAACATCTAAGCCGATCCCTAGGTTTTCTTTATTCTCACTAGTAGGGAATATGCTATTCTACAGTCTGACTCATATGACCTATTTAGATGTCTACCTTCTGAAGAGATGAATCATGCCCTAAAAGTGTCTGTTTCTCTCCACTGGCTATAAAGGCAGCCTAGCCAAAGACAATTTAGATATAAGAAATCTACATTAGGACAGACAAATTTCACCCTAGAAGCCATGAAAGGGAGCACAACAAGATTGAATGCTATTTTCAGTAATACTTAACTTCTGTGTGATTTTTGGAATAGAAATCCATCCACAAGGTCACCTGGGGTCAATACTACTGAGAGCTGCTGAGCAGCAATGCCCTGCTCTGCCCCAGACCACAGTGGAGCAGCACCCTCTTGAAATGCGTGAGGTGACCGTGATATGGTAGTGTCTACTTCCTCTGCACCTTCTCAAAAATGTGCTGGGAGAGGAAACATTTAGAGTACACTCCTTTCTTTAATTTTTGTTCCCAATAATATTAATAAGGATATTATAAGATATAACTGCATTTGTATACAAATAAGACTGCTGAGCTCCTAAGAAACTGCACCCTTTTTTTAAAACAGTTTCTCATTACAGCTTTAACTAACTAGAAAACATGCACCTTCTCTTGACTTTTTCTAGTTACTGGATGAGATTCTTTATAGTTTTTATCAAGCATATTCCTTTCCTTGGCACTCTTCAGTTCACTGAAGACGAATGTATTGCTGTATAAATGTACTTCCGTATCTCTTTTGTGTCAATGTATGAAAGGTTTTTTTTAGATGTAGGCTTTTTAGTAAAAGCTTTATTTCTACTGTATAAAAAGCCTACTTCTGACCTAACTCAACCCTGATCCAAACCCTATTTGAACAATGAAGTCTTTCTTAAGTCCACTTTCAAATTAGTGTTCTGTGTCCTCCGTGGCTTCAGAAGAAATACTTCAGTTAGATATAGCAGCTAAGCAATACATAGTCATTCATCTGAAGTGGAAAAAAGCACAATGTGCGTATATGCTAAGATTTTTTTGCCTGCCAAAATTTATAGCCCGATATTCATAAAGACAAAAGAATCCTTTAAGATCACATAACGAAGCTAAAAACTGGAAACTAGTCAAAACACAGTTTACATGATAACCTTTCTTCATAAAATGCTAGAGTAGTGGAAAAGGAGGGTTTCAGTCTCAAGAAGCTATAATGATCTAGAAAAATTATTTTTTACCTCTTCTAACCTACTCACTCCAATATTTCCTAAATGTTTGCTACAAAAAATATCAGATCAATCATCATCACATTTCTCTTAAAAAACATTTTTACTTATGCCCACAGCAGGGAAGTTGGACCTCAATGATCTTTAAGGTCCTTTCCAACCCAAACCTTGTATGTCGTGTACTGCCCTTGATATGGAATTGGGATTTGTGCATGTAGCTGCTAGTGAGGAGACACCATGCCCTTTGATAGTGGGTTTAATTTGATTTTATATCCCAAGCAATTTCCAGGATGATTTAGTGATTAGGTATTCCGGCAGGCTGAGCTATATATACAATAAAACACAAGAATCTCTTATTTTTCTAATTCTTATTGGTGATATGACCCTGCCCTGACATTTTTAGCTTTAACATAACTGTTCTCTTTAGCATGTTAACAGCAGCAGCAGCCTGTGATCAATCCCAGCTGGCTGGCCCATGAAATACAAACAGCCATGCCTGTTCACAGGAGCAGAGATGCTGCCTGGAAACTGCAATTTAAAATGCCTGCTGTACTGCCTCATTTTTGAAACCCCTTAAGTCTGAAGAGAGACAAAGAGAAAGAAGCCAAATTTTATGTAATGATTTCTACTACTTAAATTTACAGTGGTAATTTCTAAACTGTGAATTTAGCGACATGTGACATTTGGATTGATGAACTTTGCTTTTTTAGAAGGTCATGTTAGGAAGACACACACTGCCAAGAACTAACATAAACTTGTCATCATGACAGTATATTTGTAATACTCTGTTTGAAATAACATAAGGCATTATTTCGCTTGCTGCATCCCTTCCCATAAGAACAGTATGATCAAGCTGTATAGAGAATTCTTTTCCACTAATGAGGGAAGCCAAGATTTCTGACTACTCAATTATTTAAGTGTGTAACTAAGATACCGGAAACATGGAAGGACACCTGATTCTGCTTCAAAAGCAGAGAAAATATAGTCAACAGTCCCTGATCCTCAGGTCTTGCTGAATTCTGCTCAATGCTTAGCGAAGTGTATTGCAGGAAGTGTGTGGCATAGACAAAACTTGAACTCATGTTTCCCAACTCTAAGCTAATTCTGTAATTAATGGACCAGACTTTTGTCATTCCCTGAGGCACTGCAGAACAAGCAGGAAGAATATAAAGCTGGCTAAGAAGAATGTTGCATACCAGGGATTCCTACACTGCCTAATTAGGGTTGCTTTACTATGTCTTTTCACCATGGTGGCAAGCAAACTAAATAAAGCAGCAAGGATGAAGTGCCTTAAAATCCCTAATCTATGATACTGTCCTCTATGGGTCTGCAGCCTGTAATGCATCAGAGTATACCTTGAAGATGTCAAATAACTTTAGAAGAAAATGCTTAAGATGCTTTCATTGGATCCACACTGTCCTACAAGATGGAGCTTAATATGAGGCCCAGAATGATGTTTCTGTCATCAGCTGACATGAACTTTCCTCAAAAAGACAATTCACATAGAGAAGAGAGTTTACATGAGGTTTCCAGGAGTCAGTTCCTAAATTTCAAACTCATTGACTCATCTATAGCATGCAGAACTCTTTGTATGTCAATCATGTCAGGTATCTGGAATGGAAATATAATAATTTGCAAAATGTGTGTATCTGATATTCCTCTGCAGATACAAGATCAAGTTTTAGATATATATTTTTAAAGAAAATAGCAAAAATCACACCAGCAGGGTTTAATCTGCAAGGTTATGTATGCCCTTGCAGAACTCCAAGAGTCAGGAAGACTATGAGATACTCTATTTGTAAAATATCAAATGAAAGAAGGTAATATTTCAATTCAGACTCTGGGGCTGTTGGTAACTGCTTTTCTCACTGTGTTGGGGCAGGATCAATTTTATTTCCCCACTCCCTCCGACCCCTGCCCCAGCCAGTGGTTATTTAATTGTTTTATTCTGTGGAAGACTCTACAATAGAACGATTCCCTCATGAATCCAGTTAATTTTCTCATGTACATTTCATCCCTTCTCAAACTTCAAAATTATTTTATTTAGCAGCCTACCAAAAAGGACTACACCAATTTCTCAGGATCCTAAAGCACACTGCAAGAAATTCTATGACCTCGACCTGTCTAGTTGAGAATCCATTTAATCATCCCTTGCATATTCTCATCCCACCTTCACAGATTATTTTACTGCTTTCTTCTTCTTACACTTGCATTTGAAATTACTATTGTTTTCCACTGTGATATGGACTATCATCTGTGTCCCATCAACTCACTTCAGTAGACTGGGAAAAATAAATCACAGGTAAATTTTCTCCAAATTTAATCTAAATTCTCCCTACAATAACTTAATTACTATGTAATGTAATGAACTGATTCATGGTTCGTCTTATTTTATATAGAATTCCTAAGTCTAACTACATATATAACTGCTGTCCCTCATCATCAAACGAACCAAGTCAGTAGACCACTATATTGTATATCTGCTTCTATCTTACAAATTATTCAGCTTTCAACTGAATTTTTTCCTGAGTTTCCTTTGAGAAGGACTATTAGCAGCTTTTATTCCTCTAATAAAATATGTATTCTGATGTTCTTTTGGGAAAACATAGGGGATATGCAGGAAAATTGTGTCCTGCTATATCAGTTAATAAAGGTCTATAAAAAATGGCTCCCCAACAGCTGCCCAGCATAGAATCTGACACTAGCTTGTGAATTTCTGGGCAGTATATAGGTTTTCCAAATAAGAATTCAATAAAAGAAACAGGATGCGGAAAAAAAAATAAATCTCTGTGATGAACACAAAGGGATCTCCATTTATTCTCTCTATATTCCACACACATGGAATGCAAATGTATTCAGCATTTTGCACAAGTTTGCAAGCAATGCTTAAGAAAAATGGATTCTTTAAAACTGAAATGGGTTTTATTATTATCAGTGTCTGAATTCAGTTCATCCACATGTTGTACAGTTACACAGCCAGTTTATACGCTCATTTGTTTTTTGTGCCAGCCTATGATAACTACAATGATTGCCTGGAGACAGGATGACACCAGGGGAAGCTATATTTTGTGGATAAATTAATATACAAAGAAACTAATAGCAAGTGTTCCAACCTATCTATCCTACACAGCTCACTCTACTGTTACAGATTAATGAAATAAAACTTCCTATTTATTTAGAATTAGCTATCACTACCTTTCTGATTTCACAGTAAAAAGAATTCCTGTGCATCTAGATCCAAAAGGATTCAGGCACTCATTCCTGCTCTGTGTAATTTCAGCAGCAAGTATAATATATGCATCATCTAATTTAACTGCAAATGACTCTTTTAGCATGAATTGTCTGTTTAAAGATAATGCACAACAGAACTCTTAGCTGCATCCCAGAAGTCATGCAGCACCAGGCTGATAAGATCACAGTGGTTACCAGGAGCAGCAAATGGGAAAAGCACTACAGGAAATGAACTCTTGTCAATAATCTCAAGAGAGTGCTATATTTAGGTCAATTGTACCTGAAATCGTTTGGTGGGGTAATTGCTCTTTGGTCCAGACTCTGCTCTCTGAGCCTGTCAGAGTGCTTGTAGGTCCACTGGATTGGATTCACCAATTTTCTTCCAGATTCATTTTCTAAAAGAAAAAAACAAAACAAAAAACCCATTACTAAAAGATGGCAAGCTTAACAGGAACAGAGAAAATCACTCATGTATTATTTTAACTTTTAAAATTAGGCTTTCAATAAATGCCTTTAATACAAGAACTTATTCCAATATCCAACTGATTTCCTTGGTTTTCTAGAATAGAAATTATCAATTATTCAGACTTTTTATTTGGCCCTGCAAAGACTTTTTATATCTGCTAAATATCTAAGCTGGTTTAAAGTAATCTTTTCCTTTCGCTCATCAGTTAATAATCAATGCAAAATCAGAACTGTTCTTAAATCCTGTGATGCATCCCAGTGCAGCATTATTCAGGCTTTAATTTGAGTTGAGTCCTTGTCTGATAACACAGCTTAATGTTTAATAATTTAAGATGTTTTATGCTTGTATTCAGAGGAATGTGATAAATTTCGTTTTAGGAATCCAATCTAATGAGCCGCATACTGACCCTTTACAGCAGTTAGTAGGATTCATACAGGTACCAGAAACCAGCACCTAGTCCTTCTGTCTTATGATTTCTTAGAAGAAATATAATATTCTGCTTTGATAGCACAAAGTCTCCAGCAGTACTACTCCACATTAAAGAGTCAGTATTAATAGGATGAATTCTGAAGTAAGGAAAAGCCTCCTCTAGCAGCTATTCAGCATGTATTTACCCTCTACACAGACAGCTACAGCATCATATTTGTAGTCATTACTCAGTGCCTGTGATTAGTGTCTACCATAATTAAAGAAAATGTTGTGATGTAAGTACACTGTTTGAAGACTAGAAATGTACTTTTTATTTTAAAAAAAGTTATAAAGGGAATAAGACATGATGCTGAATGCTGCAGTAGGTGCATCGGTTATTTTAGCTATTGTTTCTTGTGTGGAACTTCAAATTCAAAGATACTCATTAAACTGAGTAGATGGCAATAACAGACAAAGTGTTAATGGGGCAGCAGTGGAGTGTGTCAGGAAAATGAAGAGACCCTGAGGGGCTCACCATGCTGTTTATGCTCAGCTAAATTCAGCAGCATTACCATAAATCCTCTAAAAGATACTGTACTCAATTTCTTATATGCTTATATTCCTTTCATGCAAGGAAATATTCTAAAAGATTAGAAAATGGGAGCAAGACTAAGATTAAAGACTAATTTATTTTAAATAAACTGTTTGCATGTAAATACACTAAGTAGTATTCCGTTATTACTGTTTTTGCAATTTTATAAAAACAAAGAGACGTTCTTTTAGTCTTTAAAATAACGTGTGATTCTAAATGAAAAGTTCTGGAATTGTACACAGGAACAGAGCCTTTTAACAACAGAATCATCATTATTTTCATAAAATTATTTTATAATTCAAGGATCAGTTTTTAGTATCAATTTCTCACATACATAGTTCAACAGCTAAACCACAATGACACACGAACCCAGTAGCTCCTCATGAGAGAGCAAAATTCTTGATTTCTAGTTGGGTCTCCTTTATTCTCAGATGGCATTCTGAAGGAGTAAATTAATCTTAGAAAATAGACATAAACCATTAATTCCAATAATCTACTGCTTAAAAAGAAATATATGCAGTTCTGCATGCATCTTCATGGTGACCTTTATGTGCCTCTTCTCTGAAAATGAAACACTTCCTATGTAAGGATAGATGGAGAAAAAGGCTGTAACACACGTGTAACTTCAACTGTAAACTCAGCTACAGGTATGAAATAATTGTTTACGCAATAAAGGAAACAAAAAAAAAAACAAAACAGAACAACTGTGAAATGCTTCACACAGTCTATATTTCCATTTTTCTTTGAAAGGTACATCTACATTTATGACTTAGAAGCTGACAGGACGTGACTCGGGCCAGCGGCGCCCGGGTTTCAGCACCAAGGCTAGCGCCCGCCGCTGCCAGCCCCCCCCACCGCCGCCCCCGCCCACAACCATCGACTCTTCCTTAATCACTGTTTTGCATATACAAATGAAGTCCCCGCACGTGCTGTACCTGTTCACAGACCGGCCTCGATATAAGCTTGACAAACCCACAGGAAGTGATAGGCAACTTGCTTGCCCCTGAGAATACCAGAAAAATAAAGTCCCCACAGTTTTCCATTAAAAATTCTGCTAATGATTAAAAAGCTTTCTTTCAGGAACCCAAACAAAAAAAATCAATTACCCTTGCAGATGTAAAAATCTAGGGTACTTGTAAGAGGCTAATGTGGAGACTCTCTTTACTGCTTAGCATCTAAGAAAAGCATATTTAAAAGACGATTAAATGACATGGCCCCTGAGATGACCTAAGCAATGCACTTAATACGAGAATGGTAAAAACACCTCAAATGGATACCTTATCCTGAGGAGCAGTAGATATTTTAGTAGTGGCCAAGAAAATTTCCACAAAAAGGTTAAATTCTGACTGATGCTGAGAACCAGCAATTCCCACAAAGGTCATAAAGACCTCCCAGTTCTTATTCTCCTTGAAGGTACAGAAGAAAAACTGCACCAGTAAAATAAAACCGCAAGGAAATGTCCAGCTGTACTTCACTCTCACATAAACACCGCCTGCCTTTAAAAGGTCGTGTTCTTCCTTTAGTTTGAGTATTTCAACAGTAGCTATCACTTGAGTTATTTTTTACAGCAATTTAATTTTTTTTACTGGGTTGGGTTTTTTTTCAGGGAAAGATTAAATAATTACAACTATTTCCAATAGTTTGATAGTTTAACAAAAAAAAAAACAACAAAAAAAAAAAAACAAAAAAAAACAATTTAAAGAATTTAATATTTCTGAGATATTCATTATTATGGACAGATTTTAGCAGATGACGGTTTACGTAAACTTACAGACACTAACGTCATGCTTTGATTATTCAGAAAAACATATGAATAAAAATGCAGTGGGCCTACTCCTGCTTCTGCTGACGTTAGACAAGCTTCTGTCACACTTTTCAATGGAAATGGTATCATAAACCAAACTGCTAGGAAAAAAAAAAACACATTAAGTCAAAGGTCAAGAAAAAGAAACACAAAAAAAATAAGTTGTTAGCTGAATAACAAATAGAATATTTTTTTCTATCAGAACATGAAATTCTGAATCTAACTGTGAAAATGAAGAACTTAATAGAAGGTGAAAAAATGTTTTATCATTACGTATTTGATGTACTACCTTCTTCCATCAACGATTCATTCAAAATTACAAAGAAACGTAAACATGTGTGAGCCTTTACATTAACTTTTATGTGAATCCAGCAATAGACAGTCTTGGTGCCAATCTTGCTCCCAGATAAATATTTCTTGACTTATAAAACACTATTATCTATAAATAAAAAGTGATCTGAAATATAAAAATATAGCAGAATGAATTCCCCAGAGGAAGAAGATATCTGAAGTCAACATTTGGTGCTCTCAGAAAATTTAAGAGTATCAGCATTGAAAGCAGACAGTCCATGAGCATCCTTGTTACCACTGGATGCCATGTTTTCTGATGTCAATTGTAGCTTAGGTAGGATTAATGGTTCAAAGAATCAGTTGCTGCCAAACTAGGATTTAAAACTAATGAGGAAAATACACAACTGGGGAGTTTCTGGGAAGGCTGTGCGCATTCCTCAAAACTTTTATCTCATGACTGTGAGGCACATTGGAGAAAGTGGAAATTGTAGACCAATACCTAAATGAAAAACCTTTGGACTTTTCTGATTGTTGAAGAAAGCGAGCATGGTGAAAACATCTTTGCAGCATTACTTGTGGTTCTTCCACAGTGAGGACTGTGTCTAGTTCCAGGACAATATGGAATCTGAAAACTGCCTTAAGTAGGAGAATAGCACCCCAACGGGACTTAATGAGTCTTGTCCTCTATCCTGAATCTTAAAACTCTATTACAAAGCAAACTATGTTAAAAGAAAGGCTGTTACATCAAAATGTGTTGATTTGAAGGCACTTCAAAAGTCAACAGATTTGTGTTGACTTTTTGTGTTCAGATTCACCTCCTTAATACAGTGCTCCCCAGAGCACCAGAGCAGAAGAAAACCAGGCAGGTAATCAAAGCAACTTGCCAATGATTAAACTAAGTGCCAGGCAGATACTGATTTGCATTTGCCTTTCTGGATCTTTCCTGCTGTTTTCTGAACCAAACCAGAGATAGTGCTGGTATCTTCAGAAATACTAATAGTTAGAATAGAAGTGTAAAATAAATAGCATTAATCTACAGATTATAGACCTATACACTATACACTGTAGACTATGAACTTTATACAGCAAGAACTATTTTTACTCTCCTACATGGACAACTGTTGGAGAATTTTATTGTAAGTGAACGTGGCAAAGCAGCATGTGTTACTGAGGTGCCCATAATGCCAGATTTTGGGCAGAGCTGTTTATGCACTGTACTGTGCACCAAGGTCAGAACTACCTAATGGCTACAGGTGAAAGTGCCGAGAACCTTCACTGCAGGTGAAAGTGATGCTTCTGTGGACTAAGGCCCAGTTTTGCCATCTGTTGTCACAAGTTAAATTTTTTATTCTCTCTCCTTTAATCCTTAACTGAAGGTATTTAACAGCAAGACCATCTTTTGAACAACATGAAAAGTGCAATACCCAGTATACTATAATATAAAGAAGCATAGAAGTAGCTTTCTCAGGACAACAAAAAGAAAGCCACAGAGCCGGGTCCAGGAAATGCACTGTATTTGCACAGCAGGTCCATTTTTTGTGTCTGAGTTCGATGGTGACTTAATAGGTCCTATGACGAACCTGAGCCATGTTTTAGAAAAACTGACACATATCTTCAAAGCCTAATGAGGTAAGATGCATATACATTAGAGGGAGACAGATAGGTAGATAGTTATTGATCTGTATCTTTTACCCACCTATCTACTTATAAATGAAAAAGGAGAAAGGGCACACAAGGCCTTACTACTATTTTGCCATGCGCAAACCTGCTTTATTGAATAGTGATTTTTTTTTTCACCTTACTCTGTTTCATCGGTGTCAGAACGGAGAAGAGACATGTTTGGGAAGATCCTCTTCCATCGTCATATCCTGCCACCCCAACCGCTGTCACTCTGAAGCCGCAAGTTCATACGTCACTTGACCAAGACATATAGATATATTCCAGTTGATTCCTCTTTAAAACAGTAATTTATATGAAGATGCTTAACTGAGATTCTGAGAACCAACAGATAAACTATGTGTAACTGAGTTAAATACAAACCAAAGTCTACATTTGTGCAATACTGATTTCAAAAAATTGCATGAGGAAATGAAAGCACTGAGTTTGTTTTGTGGCAAGTCATAATGCAAATAAGTGCATTAGTAGCAAATACATGAGCAATATTCCTTTCAGTGTGTTTATAGCACATTACAGAAGTTAATGCTACAATACTACTCTGGCACTTAAAATTACCATTATGTGTACTCAGTTGCAATGATTTACATCACAGAAAGTATTGCTGTGAATGAAGCTTATGTTGATTTGTATGTTACTCACAAAGATTTGTTTGAAATACAAATAGTTTATTTTTTGGTGACACTTGACAAAAGAGAAAAGTTGAAATAATGTTTACAAACTGGTCTATATTTACAATTATATTTTGGGGAAGACAGATCCCAAAAGAAAATCTATTATTTATTACTCATTTTTCATTGCCCTTCAATTACTTTGAAATCAAAAAACCAAAAACTAGAACAGTATGTGACCATTCACACACTAAGATTAACTGCATCTAAGTATAAACAGAAAGGGAAACTCTCTTCCAAGGCTGACATTTGTCTGTGTGAGCAACTGGAAAATACTTGAGAAGAATGAATATGGTCCTACTGATTGGATCTCTTTGCACATCATTTGTGAACAGAGTAGAGCACTAACTTAATCCCAAATTGTATTTATAGCAAAACTGTAGCCATGGCTGTTACCCTCTTACGTTAAAACATGTTATGGTTTCAGACAATTTCTCAGCTGACATTACCTCAGACCCACTCTTCTTTCATCCCCACATTTCACTAGTACCGTCAGGTAAGAGAACAATAACTGGTATCACTGCTTAAAGCAGTGCCTTGTATGCCAAGCTGGGGTATACCACAGTCAGCTGGAAACAGACAAGACAACCGCTACAAAACAATCCAACACAATGCCTGTAGCAGCAAATCAACAGGAAAGCCAAATGTGCTTATGAACATACGGGTTGGGAGGACAAAGCCTTGGCGTCCTCTGATGCAGGTACAAGAGTCTTCAAGTGGGCCATGGGATATTTGTAGGGTGCCTGCCTACAGCACGCTGGTTTCTAATAGTATCAAAAGTAGAAAACTAAGGTGGGCTGACATACCAGCTATGATGTGGGCTACATATCAAAAAGCTGTACTGACAGATCTGTAGAGCAAATGTAGAGCATTTTTGAATGGAAGAATAATCTGCAGATGCAGATACACAGACAGGTGTACAACTTGCCCCCAAAGGTACAAAAAATAGATCATTAATAAAATGAGATATGTTTAGAATCCATTACCTGACATGTTCAGCATGCTTCGCCCCTGTGCTGCTTAATTTGTATCAAAACAGAAAGTAAAAATGCTTCATTAGCAGGCAGGACCTATGTTGAATATCTAACTTATGGATTAACAGATACTGCAAAGTAGGACAAGTTTAAGTTCTATTTAGATTCAAAAATATTTGTAATAACACTGTAACAAACAGAGGTGCTTGTTCACAGGGAGGTGTAACAAAAAACCACAGGAATACTCCCAATTATAAACAAAAGAAGGAAACTTCTGCCCTTTCATCACCTCCCTTGAATATTAGAAGAGCTATTCAACTACACTCCTCGTAGTGTTCAAGAACTTTGGGTTTTTCAGTGGAATCAAGCTGGTGACCACTCAGTGCACAAGTTGGTGCACTGACTAGAAAATCATAATACAGGAGGAGCTAACAACATGCTGTGTGGTGCCCAGAGAACGTAATGGTCTTCACATTAGGCACAGAAGATGCAGAGTCAGGTAAGATACTCTTCCCATTGCTGAAAACTTGTTGAAGACTTAAAACAGAGAGGGACAAAGACAAATAAAAATACTTCAAAATAGTCAATGGTCTCATGCAACAGCCTGAGCAGTGGGTGATACACAGTCAACCCCCTGCTGCATGCTGAAAACTCATCTCATGATGAGTCCTAAAATACAGCATGACATGGGCATCCTCTTCCCCTGGACATGAATGGTAGAAGGAAATAGAAAAGACACATGAATTTAAAAGCCAATGCTGAGATGCTGAAGACCACTTGTTTGTATTGTCAAGCAAAAGACACAAAGTGATGGAAGGAGACAAGCAAGAGGAAGAGATGAAGGAAGAGAACAAGATGTCTGAGTGTTGGATCACTGAGGCAAGTGGGAGAAGTTTGAGGAAAAGATGACAGAAAATCAAGCATGAATGGGTGTTAGAGAAAATTAAAGCAGATCTTATTAACATTCTTGTTGAGAAAGCTAACGAGATATGTATATAAAAGGTGAAGGTTACAAATAGAGTAAGAGAAGGATTATTGAAGTGAGCTGAAGCTTTCAAGTACCAGAGGTAGTGGCAAGAAGGTCATAGGAATGCCAGTGGAACATTTTTCATGACTTGCAGTATTTTAACTTTTACAATAAAGCATTAAGGGGATTTTTAACATTACAGCTGTATGTTAGATGCTAATACTATCCAAAAATGGCCTACGTTATGTAATATTTGATTCCTGTGCCCAGGATGTCTTGGACCATCACCATAATTAAGGTAATGGTATCAGGCAGCTGCTTCTCTTCACCTCAGGAAGTTTCAAAAGCGTCTATTCACTGCCACTGATCTAGTCCAGTGGCTGCTGCTTTCATTCTTTTGCTCACAGTTTACCATTTTGCAACATATTAGCAAAATAGTTAACATTTTTCAGGGTTTTCTCCCTGTGTTCTGCTTTGATCTGTGTCTCATTCCCCCAAAGGAAATAATTTTGTAAGTCAAAGATCCTGACAAAGGACACAGAGGATGACAACCTGACCTTTTTCTACTACAGGTCCTGGACAGGTATGAGTTGTTTTGCTTACAGGCATTATGAAAGACAATGGCAGGTTCTCCTCTTGAGGCTGAGTTGCCACTCACAGCTCAATGAAAGAGAGGGACTGTTGCAAGAGGAACACACTGAGAGCAGGAAAGTGCCTCAAAAGGCTGCCAAAACATACACAGTTCCCAAATGTTTCTGCAAGAGGAATATTATCAAGTGCAAAGGTATCTGGCTGCACCTCAGATTTCCACTAATAACTTTAAGAGATGCATTGAAGAACTACAGACTTTTGTCTCCAACTCCTGAGCCTTGTATCTCAAGTGTGATTACTTTCATAGCTTCCAAAGACAGCAAGTGACACTCTGAGATCCAAACTCTTAAAAGGTTTTAATTGCCTGAGAGCTTTTGAGAACCTGAATCTGAATGTGTTAAGTGAGTCCCCAAGGAATGCTTAAGAGCAGAATTAGCTGAATACACTGGTATTGGAAGTATATTAGGAGATCTACCATGTATAGCTAAAACCAAGATGCACTTTTAAGAGGTTCCACCTTTTTTCTAATCGGCAACAATAAAAAATCCTGCTTTCTGTAAAGGACATTAGCATAACATCCATAAATTTAGATAAGACACTTTGAAAGTCTCCCCTTGTGTTACCCAATTACTCGAGGACCATACTATAAATTAAAACAACTGTCAGCATTTTAGATTGATTCTCCTCTTGTTGCCATTTATTAGTATTGATATAGAGATCTATTACTGAAATGAGGATAAGTTAGGCCCTAAAACAACAGGCAATTTAACATCATCAGCTTAGACCTCAGATCTTTTTTTGTATATTTTAAATAATCAGCACTACTGTGACTCAAACATTTATTGCAGAGACTCAAAGGACTTCTCACTTAACTTTTCCTCGAGGTCAATCAATAAGCCTAATTAAAAAAAAACCCATGCAATTTAAAATAATTCAATTTCAGTAATACTAAATGTAAGGAGGAAAGGCTCTCTACTTGCCATGATTGAGAAGCTTCAAGAAATATTAAAAATTAAGTGCAGATATTTTGGCTTGCCAGACAGACAGCAGTGTGAAAATAGTGACTCGGTGCCTGAGTCACAGCAGCTATGAATCTTCACGTGCAAAATCGGTGACAGCCTAAACAGTTGGGACTGAAAAAGGTCAGCAGGATTCCATGCATTTTTCTGTTGGTTCATGTGCTGGGAAAGGTACAACCACAGCAAGAACCTACAAGTAAGTCATCTAAGCACTATTGTGTTACAAGAGCGAAAAGAAGTACCAGGGGCTCAGACAGAACATTGTGTACAGAAGACAGGCACAAAGACCATCAGATGGACAGGAAAAGGCACAAGTATTAAGGCAGAGGGAAGGAAGATTATGCGTATCATGGCATATGTTACCTGTAATGCAAAATTTCAGTACACAGTTCTTATTTACAACATACAAAACACCCTTCATTGAAATGTGCGAACTTGTCAATATGAAAGTCATTAATGTTTTCTTTCTAAAGGTCTTATTTATAATCACTAAAGTGTATTTCCCCTGTAGAAGCCTTTGTGACTATTTTAAATGTACAGTCATTTTCATTTAAAACAAACAAAATCTGCTATAAAGCAAAAAGGTTGAGAAAATAAGAGGATTTAAATAAAAGCAAAGCATACATTTTCAGCAGTAAGTATCGTGAAACAGCTGACAATTTTTAAATAGTTGAAAGTTTAGAAAAATGTAAAAATATGAATGGAAATGTGAAAACAATTTTCCATCTCCTTTCCCTGAGACTCCTATTCAAGGAAACAAAAAATTAAAAGAAAACATGTTAAAAACAGCATTAATGAACTACAATAACTGTACATTATCACAAAAATCTAGTCAGGAATAAGCTGCTACCATAAGGTAAGACAGGTTGCAGACAGTAGTCCTTTATGTAAAAGCAAATGTCAAAAGAAAAGCTCTGATATTTGGTTGTGGGCTCCCACTTTTCACATAGGCATTTCCTAAATCCATGTTTGATGAGCTTCTCCAGCTATAAATTCTGTAAATTCCCTCTGGAGCAGTGCAGAGTGCGCTTCATGAAAATGTCATCTGCCAGCGCTGCAATTACTCACACTCCAGCAATCATGTGCACAATGCAGAATGGGTCGAATTCAGGTGAGAACGAGAACCAGCAATCAAGCCCCTGGAATTGAGAACAAAGCCATTTTCTTTCATTTGCCATCAACACAACCATCAAGGCCTTAATTACAAGGCAAGTGTCAAGCCTGGCTGCTGAAAGGCTTATTATTATACAGCTCGGCTTCAAATCAGTTTTGTATTGATGAACTGCAAAAACGAGGAAGCCAGCTTAGCCCCCACAAGAAAAGAAGCAGGGACTTACTGATTATGTGACTGGCAGAAAAAAACAAGGACATTTAAAAATACATTTTTAGACAGCGAAAGAATTAGTGAACAGCACACCTAAAACCTTCATATAAACATATTTTCTTTCTCAATAGCAAATCTGGGTGATCTGATAATTCAAACGCCACTCTCTTTAGTTGAGATCATTGTAGTATCTGCAGAAGACGGTGCAAAAGGCTCTCTTTAGGTCATGCGTTCTGTTTTTCAGACAGTAATGCATGACTGTGAGTGTCCTCATTGCCCCCTTCTATCTAATTGCGTGTCTACACCTTGAACATAATGATATTAAGTAAAGTGCAAATGTATTCACAAGCCCCTGCCCAACAATTATCTATTCGCATTGGATTAGTTGTCTTCACATTGAACAGCAGCTGAGAAATCATCATCTAGTGAGCAATAAGATTTGTGTTGATTCAATTGAATTACCAATAAGTACCACATTATAACTAAACCCCAAATGTCCTTTCTCTTACCATTGTTTTTACAGACGGCTTTTGATCATAACAAATAATCAATGATCTGTTCGAACAAGGCCTGAACTGGGAACTAGCTGTTGATACATTATCACTTATCCTAAGTTTTAAATCTCCTTTTGTCTTGGCTTTTTAAACCCATATTCTGACTTAGCCTCTTCGTGACTTATGTGACCAGAGAAATATGTGCTTAGCTCATTGGTCTGCCTTTTTGATCTCTAAGATGAATAGGCACATGTATAGCAGCAGGTAGGAAACCATTTAGGTCAATGAATGTGTTGCCACCAATTTTATGCATTTTACCTAAAGCGATGACAGTCCATAGCTCTTTCTTTGCCCGTTGCTGCATCCAGTAGATATACAACACAAACACATTTTTCCTCCTGCACACCACATCTTGCAAATTTCAATGGCTCATGCTTCAGCAGGATATTAAAGAATTTGAAATCAATAGCATGAGAAAATAAACATTAACCCAAAAAAGATGAGTTGACACAACAGTGACAGTCTCACCTATATTTTGTTATTCACTTTCATTGGCTATAAACTAGATTTATTTCCATGGGATATCTAGATACTATATACAATACATACAAAAATCAAATACTCAAAAGCTAAGAAATAACAGGAAGATGATACCCACTGAAAAATATATAATATATTTTACCGGGGGGGTGGAGGGGTGGGGAGGGGAGACAAATTAGAAAAAGAAATCAAGATTAAAATTTGATGGCAATTTATTTTAAAGGGAGGAGCAGAGCAGGAAAAGTAGTTTGGCTTCCATCCAGACCATGTATCTGAAACATATTCAGGTAATTTGATTGGAGGTTAGATATTTTACTGTATTTGCTTCTATTTGTGTGTTTAGACACCTAATTATTTTATAACTTTTTGTTTTCAGTTCCCATTGAAAGAAAAGCACTGATTGACTAATTCCCATTTTGCCATTGAATTACTCTAGATACAGGAATAGTGCAGAAAACTTTTATAAAAGCTGCACTAGTTTCAATTTTCCTCAGTATTACTTCTATTATTCATACTTACATAACTCCTTCCTTCTGCAGAATTTTAGAAGTCCACCTGATTGATTTAAATCAAGCGCCATTGCCTTCATTTAACAAGAGGTCTCTGCCTCTTAGTAGCTCAATTTAGATTTCTAAATCATAAGATGTATTACTGTACCACAAATATGCGCACCAGTGATGCTTTCTTTTCTTAGTCTTATTTAGAAACAACCAACAGAACTGCCATTAGATCCCCCCTGTCAAAAAAGAAGAAACTTCTAAATGTGCATTCTAGCGAGTGAACCTTAATACAGAGAATAAATATCACTGATTTTATATATATGATAATATGCTGAAATTATTATGAAATGTACATAAACTGAAAGATTTTACTGAAAAATGTCATTGTCATATATCATTAAAAAACCCATGCTTGGGTATCCAGATCAGAAGACCACCACATTATGTCTGAAATCTAGAAGTGAAAAATATTTAAACAGTTGTTAGGGGTAGCATTGGTAGGTATGTGAAGGACACTGAGGTGCCTAAATGCAAAGGTAAATGAAACTGGTGCCAGCTAGGGCTCACCAGAAGGTTACTGGCATAGTTTGATGTTCTTTATGTGGTTAGACTTCAGCAGCTTAAATCCTTGGTTTGGTATAGGCAGAAAGAAGACACCTCAGCAAAGACATAAACAACACTTGTTGTCTAGAAAAAGTGTTGTGTCATGTGCTCTGTAAACTCAGATATCTAGATACCTTGCGGCAGAATCGAATAGGTTCTAAGAATAAAACGAAAAGTGAAATGGGTACTGGCAACAGATCCTTCTGTGGAACTGATCTCTGAATGTACTTTCAAAGCAAACAATATTCATAATAATCCAGATTAATTCCAGGAATAAATTAATATTTTTTTCTAAAGTCAACCATTGTCCTGGTTTGAAGTACAACAGAACCGACTTTCTGTTCAGTAACTTGACTTTTCAGCTAAGCCACTTCTAACTGAACTCTCTGAAATTACCAGTATGTTCTTCAGAAGTGTCCACTTCAAGCAGATACAGTCTGATGTTTACAGTTAATACGAAGGAATGGTGTGCAGAGAGGCTCTTACTTATTGCTATAACAACCAAGGTCAGCTAACTCTCCTAGGTGCCTAATTGAAGGGTCAGAAGCAAAAGAACATAGGGGAGGGGAGGAGTGGACAGGACAGGTGACCCAAAACTGACCAACAGGGTATTCCATCCTATTTGCATCATGCTCAGTATAAAAGCTGAGGCATCAAACGGTCAGGTTTTTCCTCCAGTGGCCAGTATCTGAGGAGGAGAGGACTCTCTTTGTCTGCCTTTGACACCAATCCATGTGTTCCTGAATCCAGACCCAGAATCCAGTTCCCATCCATCACCAGACCCAATCTGGGACTTTCCCACTGCCTGCCAGTAATGTGATCATCATCCTGGAAGATTAAATTAATATGGTTGGTATATACTGTATATTTCAATTTTCTTTTCACACAATAGTAATATTGTCTTTTCTTTTTATTGTTTTCTTATTAATACTTCATTAAAGTGACTTGGTTTCATTTCAGTCCTTAGTCTCTGTCTCTCTTTCTGTCTCCCTTTTTCTCCTGTCTTCTGGAGGGGAAAGAGGACAAAGTGAGCATCTGTTATTCATGCAGTGGCCAGTCCAGCCCATACCACAACACTCTAAGAAAGCAAACTAAAATTTTCAGATGTAGCCAAATCATTTAGAAGCCAACCTTTTTTTTTTTTTTTACTTTTCAAATGAACTTAAGGTCTTACAAAGAGCAGGGCAGAATACATCATACATTGAATTGCTGTGATTTCAGAAATATTCCTGTTTTGAGAGGCTAATATGAGAGGACAGGAAGAAAATAAAGAAGCAACATAAAAATTAATGTAATAGTGTAACTAATGATCTCATATATTTACCATCACATGTCTTTCTTTTCTCTACAGATGCCTCCCCTCATTTCAGAGCTCCTATTTTCTCCCTCTTTATCCCCAACAAACAAGAGAAACATTTTCTTCAGAAGTAACAGACTTCTGCTCTGTGCATATGTTGAGGGAATTACATCAGACAACTGCTTTCTTCAAGCTTATTTATAAATTTACATGCAATTTTGGGGATTCTTCATATACTTACAGTTAAGCACATGCACAAGAACCTTGCTAGACTGACGGAACAAGTGCAAGACCCTAACCACTACCTCCTGAACTAGTACAATACTTCTTACCTCATCTCTGACATCCAACATACAAGAGATTCTTTCAAATAACACTACCTAAATACTGCCTAGTAAAATTGAATTACCACCATTTGAGAGCAAGTAAACAAGCACTTCTCAGCTACACAGCTTAGTGGAAGAACAAACAAAACAAACCGATCCAATCTTATTTAAAAAAAAAAATTCACATGAATCAACATATTTTTAAACTTACAAATCACCAGGCATACTTGGGGTGGGAAGGGAAAGGGAAATCTTTTCTATGTAATTTCAGGATACCACCTACAAAAAATCAAATGGAATACTGCTTGCCCACATTAAAATTGCCACTATGGCAGAAAAAAATATGTTTACATTGAAAAGGACAGTTGCTGTTCTAAAAATATTTTTTGTGAATGTTGTTTATAATTACTGCAGCCGTGTATTCCTACAGTTAGGACTGCACCAACATCCACTTGGCAGACAGAATGAAATCACACTGAATACAGGAGAACTGCAAGCCAACACTTCCATGAGTGAATGTCTGCATAAACTTGATTGAGCTATTGACATTTTTAAATATCAGTTTTATAACGTACTATGTACCTGAATAACGGAAAACTTTTTTTTTTTTTTTTTTAATTTACACAGAAAGTCACTTGAGAATGCAAAATAAAAATGGAGGATTAACTCTTACTCTTAATTGTTTCTCAAAAGAGTTTATGGAAACAATTTTGGAGTCCAAAAAGACAATGGACCAAGGATGAAAGGAGGAAATGGACAAAACTAATTTTGTTACTTTCAGTTGTTTGAAGACCTCAACACAAATTTAATTCTAAAAGCTTGTGATTATTATACACCGCTTGTGACTAGAGCCCCGGTTTGGCAGATTCAGCCAAAGATGTTACTGAGTTCCTGAGACAGCTATAGGCTGCTACCATTTTAAAGACATATACTTTCATGATTTCTTATGGTGGACATCAAAAGTTACCCGTCACTTTGGATAGTCAGTCATTCTGTACCCTCTAGCTGTTAGAAACAAAGGGACAGCAAAGATTCATCTAAATAGGATCTTCTGGAGAAGATCCTGATGCCATCACTTAGTGAATGGCATTACCTAGATGGGGTAATGCTTTCACTTCAGAGAAATTTTAAGGATCAAAATTCAGCCAAGTGACTGAGATACTCAAGTTTCTAAATTATCCACCAGACTCATTCAGTCAAATTTCTTTCATAAATTTTTATAAGGATTTTATGGCCCAATTACATCTTTACATGACAGAGCTCAAATGGAGTTCTCATTCCAAAGGTCGTAATTTCAATGTGTAATTACTGCATGGACCAGAAAGGTGTCTATCAGATAAGAGGCTTTTTTATAAGTTTTGGATCGGTCAAGGTTATTTTTCCTGGACCAATTTCTTATTTTGAAGTAGTTAATCAAAGCTTTACCATTTACCTCAGTACATACAAGACTTGGACTCATCTTTATAAAAAGCCTGAAATGTAAAGCAAAATGTACCTGCATCTTTTTCTCTACTCTCAATCTTAAATGCGTCAAACTGAGGATGGATCACCCATCACATCTTAAAATTAAACATTTTAGGTCTTTTTTGATTTCAGTATCACAGTGTTTAGTAATTTAACATACTCAGTTATTTAAAAAAATTATAATAATAACGAATAACTGCAGAGCAGGATAAGAAAGAAACAGTGATACACCTCTGGAGCAGGTGATACTAGATTAACTTTGATAGCTTTAATGGGCCTAAGTAAAATTAATATCCCAGAGCACAAAGACTGATGTTACTGTAACTAAAAGTCAACTTCTTTCTGCACTGTTTTCTCTCATCTCATGCCTTCTCTGCTAGACAACAGGAAAGAGTCTGAAAACCTGTGAAAGCTGAAAAACTCTTCAAAGATCATTCTTTGGGCCCTTTAATAAAGGAAGATTACAAAAACTGAATATTCAGCCATAATTTTACATGGACATAAAGTAAGCATTTTCCCTCATGTTTTCTGAAATCGATATTGGTCACTTTCCCAGATTTCCAAATCTATTACTTCATAGGTTACTATCAACCATTGATGTTGCATATATATTTCTTCTTTATTAAATCATTCCCTTAACTTGCAAATCTGCATCAACACAGCTGCACAGGGAAAAAAAAAGCATATGAGTTCATGGAAAGTGCAACGGATAGGTTCACGTTTATGGACACTACCAAACAACGGAAGATAGGCAAGTTTCAGGCTTTGTTTCTGCAGGCAATTCTTTCTCAGACTTCCAGTTTACATTACTGGAGGCAGAATTGCCATTATGCTAATATAAGGCATACAATTTCATATTAATTCCAGCTATACACATACATTTTCACTGTTGTACTTCCAGGTAAGTAACAACGTTTTTTGCTATTGCTGTTTTTCAGGAACACTCATTCTTGTGTCTTTTTTTTTTTTTTTAATAAAAACTGACATGCTCTTTATTCAGTGTAAGGTACTTCTTACTAACAGAGTCCAGCCTTACTATTGTTCAGTCTTTTATTCATCACCCTCTACAAGGTACAAATAGATCTAACTTGAAAAAGTAATAAAAAGATAACTGGTTTTGACTTCATTATGATTATGGCACTATTTCTTGAACAGTAAAACCCTAGATTTACAATAGTCAAGCCTGGGATAAATCTACTGGATTTAGGATTTTCAGGGTCCCCCATCTCTGAAAGCTTCTTTTTGCTTGATCTTTCCTGTTTGATTCCCAGCTCTTTCAAGTTGCACTGTTCCAAAACAGTTTTGACAGCACATGACTGGAAACAGTAGAGACAACATATAGATGAAATTGCACATTAGCAGTGAAGTCATGAACTGGCAGCATTTTCAGAGAGTGGATTTTCAGAGAGTGGAAGGCAATGGGCACTAGAAAGTGTGCTTACAGTAGGCCTCACCAGAAAGGCGCTACTTTCTGTGTACAGCGTAGTCTTTCAATTTCTCATACCATAATCTTCAAAACCAGAAAATTCTGATAATCCCTTTTTAGGATGTCACATACAACTGGATAATCTCTATCCAAACAGAAATGGCAATAGGGCAAACATTTTCTAAACAGCAGGAAGGAGAGAAACACATTTTCTTTGCTTATAGAACAAAACTTTGTAAAAATAGATTGTTTTGATGGAAAGGAAGCAAGTGTCTTCAGTACATAAGAATCATGAGCACATCGGTTTGCAAAGAGGAATTCCCTCTTTGACTTTACTACGGTAAATTTAACTGTGTTGTTCTTCATCCAGTTGCTGAACTCTTGCTAGCAGAACTGACAAAAGAAGGAGAAAGTTTCCCATAATGTACACCAATAAGCAGGTTTTCTGGAGACAATCTAATGGCCTTTGCCAGATGAGGTACCATCAAATATCACAAAACGCGTTCTTGCCGAGAATACTGGTAACAGGAGTCTGGTATATGACGGACAAGCAAAGATATGAACCCCTGAACTATGAATTTCTATGGAACAGTTTGCTACCCGGGGCAGATTAGTCTCTGACCAATTCTAAGTAAATATTTTGTATTTGACGGAACATTTTTTTCTTGACTTGGCCAATGTAAGCAGTATTTTTTCTGTCATAAAATTTAGATAGAAGGTTCCAGAGCAGTTCTACTTGTAAGTCTACAGTGGCAGCAAGTAGCAGCTATGCAAAAGAGATATATGCATCCTTTTTGACAGTGGATACTAGTGCAAGAAGCCTTCTGAAGATATTGGTAGAGAAGGAAAATAAAATAAGGAAAACTTATTGTGTTGTGAACCCTCTGGAATGACAGCAGTGGATGTTTCAGCTAAGAGTACCACCTAAGCACCAAACCTTATTAGCCTATGTCAAGAGTTATCACAGTTGCAGACCAAACTGTAGGAAAAAACTGTGCTTGCTCATTTACTCCTCCTGAAATTCTTATTTAATAATTTCATAAATTAAGTGTTCCTCTGGTTAAATCAGAGGTAATAACTTAGCATGTCTTGCCTGCTGTGACATGACATCATTTAGCACACTCCTAACCTTGGATGGGGTTGCCTGCTGGGAATGATATGTCAGAGTCGTCTTTGATAATATCACTCCCTACAGTAATATCACTCCCTACAGTAATATCACTCCCTACAGTAGGGACCTTAAGAGGTGAAACCTCTGGGAACAATCTCAAAACCACTGTAGCTCCCTGCAAGGCACAGGGAATCTTTGGTTCTTTAAAGCAGAGACGGGTTGTTGTTTACTCTTTATGGAATTCTCTAACCCAAAATTATCTTTAATATTTACCTCTTTTTATAAATCATTCAGGCTGAACGGTACCTTCAGAGGTCTCCAGTCCACCTTGCTCTATGTGGGGTCAAAACTGAATCCAGACCAGATTTCTCAGGGTTTTGCTCAACTGAGCCTTGAAAACCTTCAAGGACGGACAATTACAGCTTCTCTGGGCAACCTCTTCCAGTGCTGGTTTTCCCCTTATGTTCTTCTAACATTCAGACACACAAAGCTGAGACATGGATCAGATTCACCAGCCTGAAATCAAGACTTTGGCTCCCCACTTAAATAAACACTTCAGGTATGGATTTTTGAATATCTAGAAAATTATCTGAACAATTACTTTTCCATCAGAATTAGGATTTCATGATAATACAGAGACAATAAAGTTGTGATACACACAATACTGTCACAATATATTACCTTTTTTGTAGAGCTGTTGTGAGGAATACAACTGGAACTTTTTGAATCAGTTAACCAACTGAGTAAAGGAATGAAGTAATTTAATTTATTCCAGTTTTATTAAACTTTTTGTTTACTTCTGACTTGATTTAATAGAAGGAAAGTATATGCTAATACTGGAAAAACACTGAAATGGCTCTAATTACCTTATTATTATTATTGGAATTACAAAAGGTCTCCTGACAGGGTTTAATACTACTTTACTGCCTGAACTATCAAAACTGATTAAATCTATCATATTATATATTTAGCAATGGAATCATTTGTTAAGAAATCAAAAAAGGGTCAGCTCATTAGTCTGATTCAGCTTCTTTTACAGTCAATGAAAAGGTATCATGAAAGATGACTCAGAAACTTTGGCAGATCAAACATTTCAGACACTAATTTAGGAGAAAAATCTTACTCCAGACTGCAAACTGGATGAAGTCCATTACAGCAGAGCCAGGATTTTACCCAAAATATTGTTTTTCAGGCTTTTTTTTTTATTGACTGCTAAATAAATCTAACTGCTTCAATGCACTAACTCCACCTCAATCTCTATCAAATGTTTTAGTGGGTTTTTGTGGTTTTTTTCATTCACTAGACAATCCCTGCATGGGTATACCTCAGGTAAGTTTAAGGTTCCAGCTGTTATTAGTAAATCTATAAAAACTAACATGTATGAAAACAGAAAGCAGTTTCTGTGGAGCAATCATTCTGGAAGGTCTCCCATGCTCCCATTTTTGCCATTACATGTCCCATCTACAATGTACTTTAGAATGATTCAGTAGGGCACAGGGTTGTCGGGTTGGAGAGGAAGGTTACAGCAAACAGCCGGCCTGCATTTAAAGGCTTTTATAGGCATTCTGGTTTTTTGCATCTTAAGTAGCTTCTGAATGCATCCCGAAATGTTGTGAAGTGTTTCTCTGACCATTTAGGTATCAACATACATAATCCAACCTTGTTTCCATAGGAAAAAAATATTACAGAGCCAGGTTTAGCAAATAAAAAATTGGATTAAATTAATCAAATTGAAAAATAAGACCCTTATGTTTGAGGTAACAGCTCTCCACACAGTCATTTGTGATTGCAGGTATCAAATTCTCTTCCCAAATTACAGGGTTTCTTGTCCAAATGGCATGTGCATGTGCAAATTTTAGGGTTAAACAGGATCCAAGTGATTTACTGGTTATATGTTAGTCCTCTGCTCAGGGCTGAACTTCATCCATCTGCAGATCATACATTCAGTCAAAATAGTGCCACTGACTGCTCACAAAGGAACATGCTCAGTCCTAAGAAAAGCCCATCCAACGCAGCTCTTATCTGCACCTGCAGTAGACCACATGCATGAAGAGTAAAAAACCTGCATGTTTCACTGGACTGTGGCTCATAGTGACTTCTGAGGAAGCTTACACCAGAACACAGATGGCAGGAGCTCTCCTAAGACCAGACGCTGGGTTGGCATCTGAAGGCTTCAATATCTCATATAAATAATGCTTGTTCACTATTTTTCCAATTGTTAGAAATCCAGGAAAGTACTTTCATTGTTAAAAAAAAAATGAAGGGAAAAAATTAAATCCCTGGTTCTTGCATTTTTTTGCTAATTAACAGAGCTGAGAACTAAAACTGTCCTAGCCATAACAGTGTTAGAACATGATGCATAACACTATCTTGGTAAACAAGGGTAGCTATTACTTGCAAAACTCTGTGAATCACTAGCCAGATGATGAGGAGTATTTTTTCATTAGTTTATTATCATCAATCCTCAGGATAAGAAAAGTATATTTTGTGCCCAGACTGAATATGATACAGGGCTGGACAAATGGGTATCATGCATGTAGCTCCCTATTTGGTGTGGAGTTTATACAGATGTATACATATATATAGAAATGCTTCCCCCTTTTACTGACAGAATCCAGAAATAAACAGCAAGCGTCTATAATTTAAATGTATACTTTTAAATAAAGCAAAGCTTTGAGTTTGTTTTTTGAGGTGTTTTTACTCTTTCGTAACTGGCAGGTAGAACATGGCTTAAAAATAGTCACGACAATTTATTTTTAATTACCATTAACCTCAGCAAATCTGCTTTCCTTTGTGTCCATCCCCTGCAGCACGGTGAAAGCTTCCACTCCGATGTGACACACAGGCCATCACAGAGCCCAGATGCGAAGCTGCTGAAAATATTCATCCAGCAGTAGCATCTGGCCCCTTGGTGGGCTCTGCAGGCAGTGAAGCTGACAGCTCTGAAGTCGCCTGTGGGTCTGTCATGTAGCGAGGCTGCTAGCTGAGCTGACTTATTCTACTCAGTGCCATTTTGCTTTGACTTACCTTTGATCCCGAGATATTTGCATATCGTTATGCGCTCGAGAAAAAGTTCCCCTGTAAATCTCTTATGAGCCCTCGGTGTGCAATCTTAAAGTAAGAGGCAATACTGCAGGAAGAGAGTCATGATGCGCATTACTTGTGATGTTGTCACGAGAGAACCTCTCTCACCACTTACATAACACATCCTATGGTGAATACAAATTGATATGCGATATCCTGAGAAATTGTGCAAGATCTAATAGCAGCCCTATAAATGACACAAGATACGACTGTAGGTACCTTTCAAGCTACACATGAATGTATTCATGTGTTAGTCTCTTAAGGCAGCTGATTTTCTTTTCCTTTCTACTCTGATTACCACAGCCATTAGCAAAGGTCTACAGCACAGCCGAATCCCAAGCAAGCCGAGAGCTGGCACTCCAGGAGGCTGGAAGGAGAGGATGAGAGCAAGCAAGAGAAAGGATGCAAGCTAGCCAGCACAGTAGGAACAGAGGCTGGGGGTGGGGGGGAAAGAAGAGACTCTATGATGATGAATCATGTTCAAGGAGCATTATTGACAAGACCAGCTCTTAAGAATTTATCTAGCCTCCACAAACAATTCATTCCTAGGTAGGGGGCAGCTCCTATTACCTTTAAGAAAAATGTATATTGTTGTTTCTTGGCTCCCTGCTTCTTTTCAGGAAGTTCCTTCTCCCTAAGCATCTCCTATTATAATGCATTTCATGACAATAAAACAATTACCATCTTTTTCTTCCTTAAATATATCTATTCATAACTTCCAAATATTATCGGGCTCTACAGGAATTTCTCCTGTGAGGTTCCCTTTCATTTTTTAATGCCAGAAGTTGTAACATACCGATTCACTCAGAAAATAAAATTTAATTCTTGTTAAATATAGAATTACCCCTAAAAGACAAAGGTGTTCTGATTTTTAACTCTTTCGCTTTAATAAAATATTACAGGCTCCATTATGAATTCTAGAATAGGTTCAAAATGAGAACTTTTCTAGATTCTTCCATTTAGCCATACTGAACTTAGCCCCAGGCCAGACCTAACAAAATCTTCAGGGTCTGCAAGCAATTTAACCCTAGCTAAGGCTTCTCCGGTAACAAATTGCAAGCCATAAAGTGCCTCCTCTTTACTGACTGCTAAGAAAATGCTGTGGTGATTTGCTGAACCTGATCCCATAGAGATAATGGTAAACTACACCTGTGTCAAAATAAATCTTGGTGAGTGTGTAGATGCACAAATTTCTATTGGAAGAGAGAACAGAAACTGGAAATTGCAGAGTTCACCTTGTACAAGATGCCAAAACCTTGATTCAACAACTACTCCAGCATTTCTAGATGCTGGACTCCAGCACTTCTGCCACAGGAGTCCAAGCCAAAGGAAAACAGGAGTCTATTGCTGCTGCAGCCCTTGTGAGCTTTGCCTGTTGTACCAGTCTGGTTGGGATGCCGGAAGGTAATACGTAGTAAAAATTCATGCTTGTACACATGGTGCAGGGACATGGAATAACAGTCATTGACTTGCTTCCTGATCTCGACTAAATATTAATGGTCTAGAATGAAAAACTTGGGTCAAATCTTTGGAGAGACTTTTCATTTTATTACGATTTGGAAATCATTTTATGGAATGACCTACCTGTTCAGATTTCTGGTTCTAATATATTTATGTCAACAATTGCTTAGTGCCTGGCAAAATCAATTCAGGATCGCTTTAACTGCATGTTATAAGATGCAACTGAAAAATTTTCATATGCTGCAGCTGAAAGTTCTGAGAGTGGCAATTTTATGCCGAGTTTAAAGTTGTTGGGTTTTTTTTGGTTTGTTTTTTTTTTTAAATGAAGAAGTTCAGCAGTCTGTAAACCTTACTTGATTTTCTCAAGTATCCCCTAGCCAAAATGATTTTACCTCTATGATTTCACTCAAGCAACAGAAAATAGTTTAAAAAAAAACCCCAACCATTCACAGTCTCTAAATTGCACAGAGTTTATTATACTGGGTTTTACTGTAACATATGCGCCCTTTGTGAAAGAAGTGAAAGATTCTTCCTATATCTTTTATATCATAGCTGAAATTTTACAACTCTTAACAGACATTAAATATCAAGGGCTATTTTCAGAAGTGACATTTCATTTTGTAATCCAACTCTGTTTAGCCCAGAAAACAGAACTGCAGGCCTTAATACTGGATCTCTTAGCAATGTAATGCTTCCAGATCAGATATTATAATTGCATTTTTGTTTAATTAACTAACACATACATTACTTTGCTTGTGTTGGCCCCATGGGATTTTTTGTTTTTCTGATTTTCTGACAGCTGCAAAGAAATGAATGTAATCTGATCAAACAAAGTTAAAAGAGAATCATCTGATTCAGCACAAAGTCTAGTTTGGACAAAGTTAACCATTAAAATTTACGTGATCAAGCTTGAACCAGGATAAGTGATACCAATTCATCATTTTATATCATGTACACAGTCACTTCATTTTTTGATTAAGAACTAGATTTTCTTGTAGTTGAAATTAAGCTGTGAACTTTGGGTTTACTACATAGATAGCACACAATACAACTTTGCAAGCAAGTACATACAGGTTACATGCTGAACTGTGAGTCTTTAGCCTCTTTCAAAAAGCAGCCTATAGTGTAGGATTTTTGAAAAAAAAAACAACAACAAAAAAACAGGTACATAAACTATATGAGCTACAGCCCCCCTGTAAGTGTAAGCAGAATCTGGCTTATTAAGTAAAGAATTTATGTCAGCATATACTAGCATTTTCAGTAGTGATTCATTTCCCTGAATACTGAATCAGTCTCATTAATTTAGTAGCTACCTAGAAAAATCTTTAAATTAGCAGTAACAAAATCTAATACGATGGTGTTACACAGAGATGTGCCATTTCCCATCTCCTGAAATGAGAATTAAGTTTAAAAATACAGTTATAATCACTTTCAAGCAATACTGGATTTTTCTATGACCTTCTTGGAAAACCAAATAAAGTAGAGATTCCCACTTTTAATGCCATAAGGTGTGATTTGGCATACATTGCTAAATTTTCAAAAGAACATAGTGATGAATATGCCTCATACTAATTGAGTCACAAGATCTTCTGAAAATTTGGCCTTATTTTTGTATTATTACCCCTTTTTGTGCTACAAGAGCAAACAGGGGGTTTGGTGATGAGATTATTACACTGCAAAGTTAATGAACAGCAAGTTGTACTATAAAATTTCACATAGAAAAAAAAGTTGAAAAATACAACAGATACCACAGCCATAACATGTAACAGAACTTCTCATCGCAAAGTGCCAGAGTCCTAAGGTACAGTATTGAAATCAGTGCTAAAAAGCCAATCATAAAAAATACTTGAGGTGTTTTGTGAGCATTTGATAGTTTTTTCACTGTTGAGTCAAAGAATGTTGAATAAAATCTCAACTAACTCAACAAAATCTATTCTGTCTATAAAGTGCCCTTCGACCTCTCTCTTTACCCTACAATACCCTTCTTCCCAAGTTGGCTGCAAAATGTCTTCTT